>RXID01021994.1:46691-159911 GCA_005019695.1 Trichopus zeylanicus subsp. travancoricus | reverse complement strand
TAGTAGAATTTGTAGTAGTAGTAGCAGTTGTAGTATTGGTAGTAGAAGTAGTAGTAGTATTGTTATTAGTAGTAGTAGTGGTAATAGTCGTAGTAGGAGTTGGAGTAGAAGCAGTAGTAGAAGTAGTCATAGTTGGATTAGTGGTAGTAGTAATTGTAGTTGGAGTTGTAGTAGGAGTACTAGCAGTAGTCGTAGTTGCAGTTGTAGCAGTAGAACTATCAGAGTAGTCGTAGTAGTTGTAGCTATAGTAGTAGCAGTAGTAGTAGTTGTAGTAGTAGAAGTAGTAGTTGTAGTAGTAGTATTTGGTGCCGTAGTGGCAGTAGTAGTAGTAGCAGTAGTAGTCACAGTTGTAGTAGCAGTAGTAGCAGTAGTTGTGGTAGTAGTAGTAGAGCAGCAGTTGTAGTAGCAGTAGTTGTAGCAAAAGTAGTAGTTGTAGCAGTAGTAGTAATAGTAGTAGCATTGCTAGTACTAGTAGTAGTAGCGGCAGCAGTAGTAGCCAAAGTAGCAATAGTCGTACTAGTAGTGGGTGCTGCAGTTGTGCTGGTAGTAGTAGTAGTAGTCATGGCCATAGTAATAGTAGCTGGTGTAGCAGCAGCAGAAGTAGTAGTAGTAGTAGTAGTAGTTGTTGTTGTTGTTGTAATAGTAATAACAATAGAAGCAGCAGAAGTAGTAATAAGAAAAAAGTAGTAATTGTAGTAGTAGTAATTAGGAGTAGTAGTTGTTGTTTTTGTAGTAGTTGTTGTCATTGTTGTAGTTCCTGGAGTAGTAGTGGTAGTAGTAATAGTAGTAGTAGTAGAAGGAGTGGCAGAAATAGTAGTAGTAGTAGTAGTAGATTTTGTAGTAGTACGAATGTTAGGATCAGTAGCAGTAGTATCTATAGTAGCAGTAGTAGCCATAATAGTAGCAGTAGTAGTAGCAGTAGTAGTAGTACTAGAAGTAGTAGTGGGAGTTGTAGTAGTAGTTGTCATCAAAGTCGTAGTTGCAGACGTAGTAGTAGTAGTAGTTATTATCGTTGTTGTTGTAGTAGTAGTAATAGTAGAAATGGCAGTATTGGTATTGGTAGTAGTAGTAGTTTTAATACTAGTAGTCATAGAAGTAGTAGTAGTTGTTGTTGTAGCTACTGTAGTAGTGGTGGTAGTAGTAGTCATTGTAGTAATAGGAGTAGGAGTAGCAAGAGAAGTTGGAGTAGTAGCAATCGTAGTAGGTTTTGCCGCCGCAGCAGCAGCAGCATTGGTAGTTGTTGTAGTAGCAGTAGTTGTAGAAGTAGAAGTGGTACTAGTAGTAGTAGCAGCAGTAGTTGCAGCAGTTGTTGTTGCTGCTATTGTAGTTGTAGTAATACTAGTAATAATCGCGGAAGTAGTAGTAGTACTAGAAGTAGTTGTAGTAGTAGTTGTTGGAGTAGCAATACAAGTATAAGTAGTAGTCGTTGTAGTGCTAGTATTAGTAGTTGTAATAGGAGTTGGTGTTGGAGTAGGGGTTGTAGTAGGAGCATTGGTAGTAGTAGTAGTAGTAGTAGTAGTAGTAGTAGTAGTAGCAGTAGGAATAGTAGGAGTAGGGATAGATGTAGTACCTATAGCAAAAGTAATAGTAGAACTAGTTGTAGTTGTAGGAGGAGTAGTAGTGTAGCAGTAGTAGTAGTAGCAGTAGTGGTAATAGCAGTAGTAGTAGAGGCAATAATAGTGGTAATAACCGAATTAATAGCAGTAGTAGGAGTAGCAGTTGTTGTAGTTGTAGTAGTAGTGGTAATAATAGTAGAAGTACTTGTTCCAATAGTAGTAATATTAGTAGTAGTAGTAGTGGTAGTAGTAGTAGTAGTGGTATTAGTAGCAATAGTTGTAGTAGTCATAGTAGTAGTCATTATAGTCTGAGCAGCAGTAGTACTAGTAGTAGTAGCAGCCATAGGTGTAGAAGTAGCTATAGGAGTTGGAGTAGGATTTGCTATAGTAGTAGTGTTGGTACGAGTAGTAGTACTAGCAGTAGTATGATTAGGAGTAGGAGTGGTAGTAGTAGCAGGTGGTGTAGGAGTAGTAATAGTAATGGCAGGAGCTGGTGTAGGAGTAGTAGTAGTAGTAGTTGTCGTTGTTCTTAAACTAAAAGTAGTATTAGTTGTTCTAGCTGTAGGAGTAGTAGTATTAGTTATGGTAGTATTAGTAGTTGTAGTAAGGGTAGGAGTGGGAGTAATAGTAATTGGAGTAGTGGTAGCAGTAGTAGTTGTAGGAGTAGTAGTAGCAATCGGAGTTGGAGTAGTCAAAGTTGTACTAGTGATCGAAGTTGTAGCAGTAGTAGCAGCTGCAAAATTAGTAGTTGTAGTAGTTCTAGTAGAAGTTGTACTACTAGTAGTTGTAGCTAGAGGAATATTAGTTTTAATAGTATTAACAGTAGTAATAGTAGTAGTATTAGCAATAGTTGTGGTAGCAGTAGTAGGAGAAGTAGCAGTAGTAGTAGTTTTAGTAGTTGTAGTAGTTGTACTTGTCAAAGGAGTGACAAGAGTAGGAGTTGGAGTAGGAGTGGCCGTACGAGTTGTTGTAGTAGTAGTAGTAGTACTAGTGGGAGTAGTAGTTGTAGCAGTAGCAGGAGTAGTAGTAGTAGTAGCAGCAGCAATAGTTGCAGTAGTAATAGTAGTATTAGTAGTCATTTTAGTAGTAGTAGTATTATTTGAAGTAGTAGAAGCAGTAGAAGTAGCATTAGTAGTAGTAGTTGTAGTAGTAGTCATAGCAGTAGTAGAAGTAGTAGTAGTAGTTATTGTACTACTAGTAGTAATTGCAGTTGCAGTAGTTGTAGTAGTAGGCGTAGTAGTTGTAGAAGTATTACTAATAGTAGAAGTAGCAAAAGTACTACTAATAGTAGTAGTAGTAGTAGTAGTAGTAGTAGTAGTAGTAGTAGTAGAAGTAGTTGTTGCAATAGTACTACTAGTAGTAGTAATAGTTGTACTAGTAGTTGTAGGCGTAGAAGTAGCAGTAGGAGTTGGATTAAGAGTAGTAGTAGTTGTTCTAGTAGTACTAGTTGTAGTAGTACTAGCAGTCGTATGAGTAGGAGTCATTGTAGTAGTGGTTGGAGCATAAGTAGTAGTAGTGGTGGTTATAGCAGTAGTAGGAGTAGGAGTTGTTGTAGTAGTGGTTGGAGCAGGAGTAGTAGTAGTAGTAGTAGTTGTTGTTGTTGTTGTTGAAGGAGAAGTAGTATTATTAGTAGTTGTTGCTATAGTAGTAGTATTAGTTGCAGCAGTATTAGTAGTAGTAGCAGCCACAATGGTACTATTTGTCGTAGTAGTAGTAGTAGTAGTAGGAGTAGTAGTTGCAGTATGAGTTGGAGTAGGACCAGTTGTACTAGCAATAGAGGTATTAGTAGTACCGACTGCTGCAATAGTAGTATTTGTCGTCGTCGTCGTAGTAGTAATAGTAGTAGTTGTTGTTGTTGTTGTTGTTGTAGTGGTAGTAGTAGTAGTAGTAGCAATAGAAGTAGTTGTGGTAATAAAAGTAGCAGTAGTAATAGTAGTAGCATAAATATTAGTAGTGGTAGCAGTAGTATAAGTAGTAGCAATACTAGAAGGAGTAGTTGTTGTTGTAGTAGTTGTAGTAGTTGTAGTTGTCGGTGGAGTGGTACAAATAGGAGTTGGAGTGGGAGTGGTAGTACGAGTTGTAGTAGTTGTATTACATGTAGGAGTAGTAGTAGTAGCAACAACAAGAGTAGGAGTAGTAGTATTAGTAATAGGAGGAGGAGGAGGAATTGTAGTAGTAGTAGTCGTAGGAGTAGGAATGTTAGTTGTAATAGTAGTAGTAGCAGTAGCAATACTAGTAGTAGTAGGAGTGTCTGTAATAGCAATAGTTGGGGTAGTTGGAGTGGTAGGCGCAGCAGTAGCAGTAGTAACAGTAATGGTAGTAGTTGTAGTAGTGGTACTAGTAGCAGCAACAGCAGCTGTAGTAGTAGTACCAGTAGCAGCAGAGGTAGTAGTGGTCGTAGTAGTAGTATTAGTAGAAGTAGTAGTAGTAGTAATAGTAGTAGCAATAGAAGTCAGAATAGCAGATGTTGTAGTAGTATTAAGAACAGTAGAGGAGTAGGTGTTGAAGTTGGAGTAGTAGTAGCGGAGTAGTAGTAGCACTAGTAGTTTTAGTCGCAAAAGTAGTAGTAGCAATAGTAGTAGTAGTGGTAATAGTAGTAGTTGTAGTCTAGTAATAGTAGCAGTCATAGTAGCTATACTAGTAGTAATAGTAGTAGTAGTAGTAGTAGTAAAATTAGTAGTAGGAGTAGTAGTAGTAGTAGGAGTAGTTGTAGTAATAGTAGTAGTAGCAGTTGTAGTAGCAATACTTGGAGTAGTAGAAATTCTAGTAGCAATAGTAATAGTAGGTGTAGGTTTATGAGTAGGAGTTGGTGTATGAGTAATAGTAGTAGCAATAGTACTAATAGTAGTAGTACTAGTAGCAGCAGCAGTAGTAGGAGTAGGAGTAGTAGTAGGAGGAGGAGGAGGAGGAGTAGTAGTAGGAGTCTTAGTAATTATAGTAGAAGTAGTACTACTACTCGAAGTTGTAGCTGTAGTAGTAGTAGTAGTAGAAGTTGATGTAGTAGTAGCAATACTAGTAGTAGTGGCAATAGTTACAGTAGTAGTAGAAGTAGTACTAGTAGTAGTACTAGTAGTAGGAGTAGTAGAAGTAGTTGTAATAGTAGTTGTAGTAGTAGTAGTAGAAATAGTTTTTGTTGTAGTAGTAGTAGTTGTTGATGTTGTTGTAGTAGTAGTAGTAATAATAGTAGGAGCAATAGTTATAGTAATAGTAGGAGTCGGAGTAGTAGTAGTAATAGGAGGAGGAGTCGTAAGAGTTGCAATAGAAGTAGTAGCAGCAGTAGTAGTAATAGCAACAGAAGTAATAGCAGTAGTGGAAGTGGCAGTAGTGGTTGTAGTAGTAGTAATCATAATAATAGGAGTAGTAGGTGTAGTAGTAGCAGTACTTGTAGTAGCATTACTAGTAGTAGTAGTGTCAGTAGTCATTGTAGTAGTAGTAGTAGCAGTAGCAGCAGCAGTAGTAGTAGTAGTATTGGCACTAGTGGAGTAGCAGTAGTAGAAGTATTAGTAGTCATTGTAGTAGTAGTAGTAGTACTACTACTAGTAGTAGAAGTAGTAGCAATTATAGTATTAGAGGTAGTAGTTGTAGTAGTAGTCGTTGTTGTCATAGTAGTGGTAATAATAATAGCAGCTGTAGTAGTTATAGTAATCGCAGTAGTAGTTGTAGAAATAGTAGTAATGGTAGTAGTAGAAGTAGTACTATTAATAGTTGTAGTAGTAGTAGCAGAAGTAGTTGTAATTGTAGTAGTAGTAGAAATAGTAGTCTTAGTAGTAATAGTAGTAGTAGTAGTCCTAAGTGTAGAAGTAGCAGAAGGAGTTGGAGTAGGAGTAGTAGTAGTAGTATTAGTAGTAGTACTAGCAGTAGTACGAGTAGGAGTGTAGTAGTAGGAGTAGTCGCAGCAATAGTAGCAGTAGGAGTAGTAGTAGTTGTGGCAGGAGCAGGAGCAGGAGTAGTAGTAGTAGTAGTATTAATAGTAGTTGTTGTAGTAGTAGTATTAGTTGTAGTAGTATTATTAGTAGTAGTTAGAGTAGGTGTAGGAGTAATAGTAATTGGAGCAGTGATAGTAGTATTAGACGTAGGAGTAGTAGTAGCAGTAGAGTTTGAGTGGGAGTAGTAGCAGTTGTACTAGTAATTGTAGCAACTGCAATAGTAGTAGTTGTCGTAGTTGTAGTACTAGTAGTAGTCGTGGTAATAATAGTAACAATAGTAATAGTAGTAGCAATAGCAATGGTAGTGGTAGCAGTAGTAGAAGTGGTAGCTATAGTTGTAGGAGCAGTAGTTGCTATAGTAGTTGTAGTAGTTGTAGTTGTCGGAGGAGTGGTAGGTGTAGGAGTTGGAGTAGGAGTGGCAATGCGAGACATAGTAGTAGTAGTACTACTACTAGTAGGAGTAGTAGTAGCCGTAGCAAGAGTAGGAGTAGGAGTAGTAGGAGGAGGAGGAGGAGGAGGAATAGTAGTACTAGTAGTCACGGGAGTAGGAGTACAAGTGGTAATAGTAGTAGTAGCAGCAATAGTGTTAGTAGTAGAAGTGGCCGTAATAGCAGTAGTTGGACTAGCAAGTGTTGTAGGCATAGCAGCAACTGTAGTAAAAGAAGTAACGGTAGTGGTAGCAGTTGTAGTAGGAGTGCTAGTAGTAGTAGTAATAGTCGTAGAAGTATTAGTAGTAGTAGCAGTAGTAGTAGTAGCAGCAGTAGTAGTAGTAGAAGTAGTAGTAGCAGCAGAAGTCGTAGTAGCAGTTGTAGATGCAGTAGTATTTGGAATAGTGGTAGGAGCAAGAGTTGTAGTTGGAGTAGTAGTAGCAGAAGTAATAGTAGTACTAGTAGTATTAGTCGTAGTAGCAGTAGTAGTAATAGTAGTAGTAGTTGTTGTTGTTGTAGGAGTAGTAGGAGTAGTAGTAGCTGTAGTAGTTGTAGTCGTGGGAATAGTTATAGCAGTTATTGTAGTAGTAGCAGTAGTAGTAGCATTAGCAGCAGTGGTAGTAATAGTAGCAGTAATAGGGGAAGTAGTAGCAGAAGAGGAAGTACGGTAGCAGCAGTAGTTGTTGTAGCAGTCGGAGCAGTGGTAGTTGTAGTCGGAGCAGTAGTAGAAGTTGTTGTAAAAGTTGTAGCAATAGCAGTAATAGTAGTAACAAAAGTAGTAGTTGTAGTAGAGGTGATAGTAATACTACTACTAGTAGTAGTAATAGTAATAGTGGTATTATTGCAGTAGTAGCAATAATAGTAGTAGTAGTAGTAGTAGTAGTAGTATTTGTAATAATAGATGTAGTAGAAGTAGTACTAGTAGTAGCAACAGATGTAGTAGTAGTAGTAGTAGTAGTAGCAGCAGTAGTAGTAGTAGCAGTAGTAGTAGTAGTAGTAGAAGTAGTAGTAACAGTAGAAGTGTTTGTTGTAGTAGCGCTTGTAGTAGTAGTACTAGTAGCAGAAGTAGTAGTAGTAGTAGTAGTAGTTGAAGTACTAGTAGTAGTGGTAGTAGTAGTAATAGAAGTAGTACTACTAGAAGTAGTTGTCGTAGTTGCAGTACAAGTAATGGTAGTAGTACTAGCACTAGTAGTTGTAGTTCTAATAGGAGTTGGTGTAGCAGCAAGGGTTGTTGTAGGGACAGTGGTAGTAGTAGTAGTTGTTGTTGTTGTTGGAGTAGTAGTAGTAGTAGAAATAGAAGGAGTAGAAATAGAAGTAGTAGCTGTTGTAACAGCAATAGTAGAACTAGTAATAGTGGCAGGAGTAATAGTAGTACTTGCAGTAGTAGTAGTAGTGATAGTAACCGTGGTAGCAGTGGCAATAGTATTAGTAATAACAGTAGTAGTAGTCGTAGTAGGAGTAGTAGTTGTAGTAGTATTATTAGTAGTAGTTGTAGTGGTAGTAGAAGTACTTGTAGCAATAGTAGTAGTAATATTTGTAGTACTCATAGTAGTAGTTGTAGTATTTGTAGCAATAGGTGTAGTAGTAGCAGTATTATAGTAGCAACTGAAGTAGTAGTCGTAGTAGTTGTACGAGTAGAAGTCGAAATAGTTGTAGTAGTAGCAGTAGTAGCAGTGGTAGTTGTAGAAGTAGCAGGAGGTGGAGTCGTGGTAGTAGTAGTAGTATTAGTCATAGTAGTAGTAGAACCGGTAGTTGTAGATGCAAGAGTAGTAGTAGTAGTAGGAATAGGAGGTGGTGGAGTAGTGGTAGTAGTATTAGTAGTTGCAGTAGTAGTAATTGTTATAGTAGAAGTAGTATCCTCCTACTACTATTACTACTACTACTACTACTAATACTAGTAGTAGTAGTAGTAGTAGTAGTAGTAGTAGTCAGTACTAGTACTACTACAACAACAACTACTACTACTTATACTGCTACTACTTCCACTCTTACTTCTACTACTACTAACCCTACTACTACTACAAGAACAACTACTACTGCAACTAATACTACTTCTACTACTACTAGTTGCAGTAGTAGTTGTTCTTGTAGTAGTAGTAGGGTTAGTAGTAGTAGAAGTAAGAGTGGAAGTAGTAGCAGTATAAGTAGTAGTAGTTGTTGTTGTAGTAGTACTAGTACTGACTACTACTACTACTACTACTACTACTACTAGTATTAGTAGTAGTAGTAGTAGTAATAGTAGTAGGAGGAGGAGGTGGAGAAGTAGTAGGAGTAGAAATAGAACTAGTAGCAGCAGTAGTAGTAATAGCAATAGAAGTAGTAGCAGTAGTCGAAGTAGTAGTAGTGGTTGTAGCAGTAGTAATCGTAATAATAAGGAGCAGTAGGTGAAGTAGTAGTAGTGGTTGTGGTGGCCGCGGCAGTAGTAGTTGTTGTTGTTGTTGTGGTTGTTGTTGTTGTTGTTGTTGTAGTAGTAGTAGTAGTAGCATTTGTAATAATAAGTGTTGGGGTAGTAGTATTAGTGGTAGCAACAGTTGTAGTTGTAGTGGCAGCTGAAGTAGTAGTAGGAATAAGAGTAGAAGTAGTAGTAGTAGTAAGAGGAGGAGTAGTAGGAGTAGTAGTTGTTGTTGTAGTTATAGGAGGAGGAGGAATAGTAGTAGTCGTAGAAGTTCCAGAAGTAGTAGTAGTAGTAGAAGTTCTATTAGTAGAAGAAGTAGTAGTAGTTTTTGTAGTAGTAATAGTAGGAGTAGTAGAAGTAGTAGTTATTGTAGAAGTACTTGCAGTAGTAGTGTAGTAGTAGTAGTAGTAGCAAGAGTTGTACTTGTACTTGTAGTAGCATTAGTAGTAGTAGTATTAGTAGTCATTGTAGTAGTAGTAGTAGCAATAACAGTAGCTGTAGTAGTAGTCGTAGTAATAGTAGTAGTAGTAGTAGTAGTAGTAGTAGTAGTAGTAGTAGTAGTCGTAGCAGAAGCAATAGTAGTAGTAGTTGTTGTGTTTGTGTTAGTAGTAGTAGTGGTAGTAGTAGGAGGAGTAGTAGTGGTGGTGGTGATGGTGGTCGTAGTGGTAGTAGTAGTAGTAGTAGTAGTAGTGCTAATAGTTGTAGTAGGAGTATTAGTAGTACGAGTAGTAGCAAGTGAGGTAGTATAGTAATATTAGTAGTAGTAGTTATTGTTGTAGTAGTAGTAAGTAGTAGTAGGTGGTGTAGTAACAATAGGGATCAGTGTTGGAGTAGGAGTAGAAGTAGGAGTTGAAGTAGGGGTAAAAGTGGAAGTAGTAGTCATAGTAGTTGTAGTAGTAGTCGTGGTAGTAGTAGTTGTAGTAGTAGTAGTAAAAGTTGTAGTTGTTGTTATTGTAGTAGTAGTAGTTTTTGTTGTAGTAGTAGTAGTAGTAGTAGTTGTTGGAATAATTGGAGTAGGGGTAGTAGTAGTTGAAGGATGGGTAGAAGCGGTTGGAGTTGGAGTAAGAGTAGTGGTAGCAGTGTAGTAGTAGTCGTAATTATTGTAGTAGTAGTTGTAGTAGTATTAGTAATAGTAGTAGTAGTGGTCGCAGTGTTGGTAGTGGTAGTAGCAGCAACAGTAGCAACAGTTGTAGTAGTTGTAGTGGTTGTAGCAACAGTAGTAGTAACAGTTGTAGTTGCTGTAGTTGTAGTAGTAGTAGAAGTGGCAGCAGCAACAGTAGTAGTAGGCATAGTAGTAGTTGCAGAAGTCTTACAAGTAGTAGTACTAGTTGTAGTAGTAGCAACAGTAGTTGTAGTTGTAGTTGTAGTAGTAGAAGTACTAGTAATAGTAGTAGTTGTTGTAGTAGGAGAAGTAGTAGGAGCAACAACAACAGTAGCAGTAGTAGTTGTTGTAGTGGTAGTTGCAGTAGTTGTAGTAGTAGTGTGGTAGTAGCCACAATAGTAATAGCAGCAGTAGTAGTAATCCTAGTGGTTGTAACAACAACAGCAATATTAATAGTTGTGTATTAGTAGTACAAGTAGTAGCAGCAGTAGTAGCAGCAGTTGTCATAGTAGCCATAGCAGCAGTTGCAGCAGTAGTAGCAGTAGTAGGAGCTATTGTAGCGATAGTCGTAGCAATAGTAGTAGCAGTGGCAGTAGTAGTAGTAGTTATAGAAGTAGTAGTAGTAGTAATAGCGATAGCAGTAGAAGTAGTAGTACTAATACTAGCCACAGTGGCAGTAGGAGCTGCAGGAGCCATACTAGCATTAGTAGTAGCAGTTGCTGTTGTAGTAGTAGCAAGAGCAGAAGTCCTAGTAGCGATTGTAGCTATAGCAGTAGCAGTAGCCGCAGTAGCAGGAGATGTAGGATCAGTAGTAGTCGTGGTGTTAACAGCAGCAGCTGCAGGGGCAGTAGTAGCAGCAGTAGTAGTTGTAATAGTAGACGACGTAATAGTAGTATTAGTAGTAGTAGGAATAGTAGCAGTAGTAGTTGTTCTTGTTATGGTGGTAGCAGTAGAAGCAGTAGTAGTTATAGTTGTTGTCGTAGTAGCAGTAGTGGAAGGAGTAGTAGTACTTGCAGTTGTACTAGCTGTAATTTAGTCGTTGTCTTAGTAGTAGTAGTATAAGTAGTAGTAGTATTAGTAGCAGGTGTAGTAGTAGTAGTTGTAGTTGTAGTAGTAGTAGTTGTTGTTGTTGTTGTAGTAGTAGTAGTAGTGGCAGGAGTTGTAGTAGAAGTTGTAGTAGTAGTAGTAGCAGCAACAACAGCAATAGTAGTAGTAATAGTAGTAGTAGTTTTGTTAGATTAGTATTAGCAGTAGTAACAGTAGTAGTAGTATAGTAGTAATGGAAGTAGGAGTAGCAGTGGTAGTAGTAGGAGTTATCGTACAAGTAGTAGTACTACTACTACTTCTAGTAGTAGTTGTCGTAATAGGAGTTGGTCTAGGAGTAGGGGTAGTAATAGGAAACGTGGTGGTAGTAGTAGCAGTAGGAGTCATAGGAGTAAAAATAGAAATCGTAGTCGTAGTAGCAATAATAGGAGAACTAGTAGTAGTAGTAGCAGTAGTGATTGTAGCAATAGTCGCAGCAATAATTATTGTAATTGTAGTAGTAGGAGTTGCAGTTGTAGTTATAGCAGTAGTTCTTGTAATAGTAATCAAAGTAGTTGTAGTAATTGTAGTTGTAATATTAGAAGCAGTAGTTGTAGTAATAGTATTAGTGTCAGTCGTAATAGTTATAACAATAGTTGTAGTGGTAGTAGTAGCAGTAGTAGCAGTTGTTGTAGAAGTCGTAGTAGTAGTAGTAGTAGTAGTAGTAGTAGTAGTAGTAGTATTAGTAGGAGTAGTTATAGCGGCAGTAATAGTTATAGCAGTGGTAGTAGTAACAGAAGTAGTAGTTGGAGTCAGAGTAGGAGTAATAGTAGGTGTAGTAATAGTTGGAGTAGGTGTAGTAGAAGAAGTAGGAATAGTTGTAGTAGTTGGAGTTGGAGTAGGTGTGGCGGTAGTAGTAGTAGTTGTAGTAGTAGTAGTAGTAGTCGTAGTAGCTGAAGTAGTAGAACTAGTATTAGTTTTAGTATCTACAGTAGTAGTACCAGTAGCAGTACGAGTTGTAGTTGTAGCAATTGAACTAGAAGGAGTAACAGTAGTGGAAGTAGTAGTAGTAGTAGTAGTAGTAGTAGTAGTGTAGGAGTTGGAATAGGGGCAGTAGTAGTGTAGGAGTTGGAGTAGGGGCAGTAGTAGGTGTTGTAGTAGTTGGAGTAGGGGTAGTAGAAGTAGCAGGAGTAGTAGTTGCAATGGGAGTTGGAGTAGGAGTAGTAGTAGGAGTAATAGTAGTAGTAGTGGGAGTAATAGTAGAAGTAGTAGTCATTATACTTGTCGTAATAGTAGCAGTAGTAGTAGTAGTAGCAGCAGTAATAGTAGTAGTAGTAGTAGTAGTAGTAGTAGTAGTAGTAGTAGCAGCAGTAGTAGTACTAGAAGTAGTAGTTGTGTTAGTATTAGTAGTAGTAGTCATAGTAGGAGTAGGACTAGTAGTAGTTGTGGCGGTGGTGATGGTAGTAGTACTGGTAGTAGTAGTAGTGGTAATAGTTGTAGTAGGAGTATTAGTAGTAGGAGTAGTAGTCGGTGAGGTAGTATAGTAATATTAGTAGCAGTTGTTATTGTTGTTGTTGTAGTAGTAGTAGTAGGTTCTATAGTAATAATAGTGGTCAGAGTTGGAGTAGGAGTAGAAGTAGGAGTTGAAGTAGGAGTAAAAGTGGTAGTAGTAGTGGTAGTAGTTGTAGTAGTAGTGGTAGTAGTAGTTGTTGTAGTAGTAGTAGTAGTAGTAGTAGTAGTAGTTGTTGGAGTAGTAGTAGCAGTAGTAGATGTAGTTGGAGTAGTTGGAGGGGGGTAGTAGTGGTTGTAAGAGGGGTAGAAACGGTAGGAGTTGGAGTAGGAGTAGTCGTTGCAGTAGTAGTAGTAGTCGTAGTAGTAGTTGTTGTAGCAGTAGTAGTAGTCATAGTAGTAGTAGTAATAGTAGTAGTGGTGGTATTAGTATTAGTATTAGTAGTTGCAGCAACAATAGCAGCAGTTGTAGTAGTACTAGTGGTTGTAGCAGGAGCAATACCAGCAGTTGTAGTAGTAGTAGCAGCGGCAACAACAACAGTAGTAGTAGTAGTCTTACAAGTAGTAGTACTAGTGGTAGTAATAGCAGTAGTAGTTGTAGTTATAGTAGCAGTAGTTGTTGTAGTCGGAGAAGTAGTAGGAGCAGCTGTTGCAGTAATAGTTGTAGTAGTAGTAGTGGTGGTGGTGGTGGTGGTAGTAGTACAGTTGTAGCCATAGTAGTAGTAGCAATAGCTGTAGTGGTAATAGTAGTAGTGATAGTTATAGCAGCAGCAACAATAGTATTAATTAGTGTGTATTAGTAGTAATAATAGGAGCGACAATAGTAGTAGCAATTGTCGTAGTAGCAGTAGTAGAAGTTGCGCTATTAGTAGTAGTAGTAGTAGTAGCAGTAGTAGCGGTAGTAGTAGCAATGGTAGTCGCAGTGGCAGTAGTAGTAGTAGTAGTTGTTGTTGTTGTAGTAGTTGCGATAGCAGTCGAAGTAGTAGTACCAGTAGTTGTACTTATAGTACCAGCAGTGGCAGTAGGAGCAGCTGGAGCCATACTAGCTGTTGTTGCAGTAGTTATTGTTGTAGTAGTAGCAGGAGTAGAAGTACTAGTAGCCATTGTAGTTATAGGAATAGCAGCAGCTGTAGTAGTAGGAGATGTCGGACTAGTAGTAGTCATGGTGTTAGTAGTAGCAGTAGCATTAGTAGTAGTAGTTGCAGTAGTGGAAGTAGTAGCAATACTAGTAGTAGGAGCAGGAATAGTAGCAATAGTAGTAGGTGTTGTTATGGTGGTAGCAGTAGCAGCAGCAGTAGTAAGAGTTGTGGTAGTAGTGGCAGTAGTGGAAGGGGTAGTTGTACTTCCAGTTGTACTCGTAGTAATGTAGTAGGAGTTTTAGTAGTAGTAGTAGTAGTATTAGTAGTAGCAGGTGTAGTAGTAGTAGTTGTAGTAGTAGTAGAAGTTGTAGTAGTAGCAGTGGCGGGAGTAGTAGTAGTAGTAGTAGTTGTAGTAGTAGTATTAGTAGCAAGAGTAGCTGCAACAATAGTAGTAGCAGCAGCAGTAGTAGTAGTTGGATTTGTATTAGCGGTAGCGGTAGTAGTAGTAGAAGTAGTAGGAGGAGGAGTGTTTGTAGTAGTATTAGTACGAGTAGTAGTACTAGTGGTGGTAAGAGTAGTTGTAGTAGTAGGAGTAGTCGTAATTGTAGTAGTAGCAGTAGTAGTAGTAGCAGTCGTAGTAGCAGTCGTAGTAGCAGCAGCAGCAGTAGTAGCAGTGGTAATAGTAGTGGGAGTGTAGTAGTAGTAGTAGTAGTAGTCGGTGTTGTAGCCATAGAAGTTGTAGGAATGTTAGGATTAGTAGCTTATTGTAGAAGTTTTAGGAGTGTTAGGAGTAGGAGTTGTAGTAGTTGATGTAGTGGTAGTAGTGGGAGTTGTAATAGGGGTAGTAGGAGGAGGAGGAGTTGTAGTAGTAGTAGGAGTTGGAGTAGGAGTAGTAATAGCAGTAGTTGTAGTAGTAGTAGTAGTAGTAGTAGTAATAGTAGTAGTAGTGGTAGTATTCATTGTAGTAGTAGTTGTTGTAGCAGTAGCTGTAGTAGTTGGAGGAGGAGGAGTAGTAGTAGCTGTAGTTGTAGTAGTAGTGGTGGTGGTGGTGGTGGTAGTAGTATTAGTAGTAGTAGTAGCAGTAACATTAGTAGTAATGGAAGTAGTATTCGGAGTGTTTTGAGTATTTCTATTAGTACGAGTAGTAGTAGTGGTAGTGGCAGTAGGAGTAGTGGTAGTAGTAGTGGGAGTCGTAATAACAGTAGTATTAGTGGTGGTGGTGGTAGTAGCAGCAGCAGTAGCAGTAGTCGTTATAGGAGTGTATTTGTAGTAGTAGGTATGTTAGGCGTAGTAGTAGTAGTAGTAGTAGAAGTAGGTGTTGTAGTATTAGTAGTGGTAGCAGCAGTAGTAGTAGAAGTGTTAGGTGTAGTAGTAGTAGGAGTAGTAGTATTAGTGGTAGGAGTAATAGTATAGTATGAGTAGTAGTAGTTGTTGTTGTTGTAGTAGTAGTACTAGTCGTAGGAGTAGAATAGTAGGAGTAGGAGTGTGAGTAGGAGTAGTAGTAGGGTTTGTAGTAGTAGTATTAGTAGCAGTAGTAGGAGGAGTAGTAGTAGTAGTAGTACAAGTTGTAGTGGTTGTAGTGGAAGTAGTAGTTATAGTAGTAGTAGTATTAATAGTAGTAGAAATAGCAGTTGCAAAAGTGCCAACAGCAGCAACATTAGTAGTAGCACTAGTAGTTGTAGTTGTAGTTGCAGTAGTAGTAGCAGTGGCATTAGTAGGATTAGTAGTAATAATAGTGGTAGTAATAGAAGTAGTCGTAGTGGAAGTAGTAGGAGCAACAACAACAGCAATAGTAGTAGTAATAGTTGTAGTAGAAGTAGTGGTAGTAGTCATAGTAGTTGTAGATGTCGGGGTAGTAATAACAGTAGTATTAGTAGTAGTAGTAATAAAATTAGTAGTAGTAGTAGGGTTAGTGTTTGTAGCAGTAGTACCTGCAAGAGGAGTAGTACCTGTAGTAATTTCACTAGTAGTAGAGGTAGTAGTAGTTGTTGTTGTTATTGTTGTTGTAGTAGCAGTAGTACTAGTGCTAGTACTAGTACTAGTACTAGTAATAGAAGTAATAGTAGTAGTAGTAGGAGGAGGAGCAGCAACAACAACAGCAACAGTAGTAGTAGAAATACTAGTAGTCATAGTAGTAGTAGAAGTCAGGGTAGTTGTAGTAGTAGTATTAGTAGTTTTAGTTGTTGTCAGAGTAGCTGTTGTTGTATCAATAGGAGTAGTAGTAGTAGCAACAGCAGTAGTAGTAGTCGTTGTTGTTGTATTAGTTGCAATAATAGTAGCTATGGTTGTTGGAGGAGTTGGAGTAGGAGGAGTAATAGGTGTAGTACTAGTTGCAGCGGGGGCAATAGTAGTAGCAGTTGTAGTAGCAGTAGGAGATAGAGTAGGTGTAATAGTATCTCTCATAGTAGTAGGAGGAGTAGTATAAGTAGTAGTAATAGGAGTAGGATTAGGAATTGTAGTAGTACAAGTTTCAGTTGTAGTAGTAGTAGTAATAGTTGTACCAGCAGCAGTAGTAGTAGCAGCTGCAGTAATAGAAGTAGTGGTAGTAGTATTCTTCATAGTAGTAGCAGTAGTAGCAGTAGTAGAAGAAGTTGTTGTAGTAGTAGTTATGCTACGTGTAGTGTAGTTGTAGTAGGAGTTGTAGTAGCAGCAATAGTAGTAGTAGTAGTGGTCGTAGTAGTAGTAGTACTAGTAGTAGTAATAGTAGTAATAGTAGTTGTAGTAGTAGTAGTAGCAGCAGCAGTTGTTGCAATAGTAGTAGTAGTAAGAGTGTTTGGGGTTTTAGCACTAGTACAAGTAGTAGTAGTAGTCGTAGTAGAAGTAGGAGTAGTTGTTGCCATAAGAGTAGTCCTAATAGTAATAGTAGTAGCAATAGTAGTAGCAGTAGTCGTATTACTAGTGGTAGTAGTTGGAGTAGTAGTCGTAGAAGTCATAGAAGTGGCAAGAATAGTAGTAATAGTAGTAGTAAAAGTTGTAGTTGTTGTTGTAGTAGTAGTAGGAGAGTTAGTATTAGTAGCCGTACTAGTAGTAGCAGTAGCAGGGTTAGTATTAGTAGTAGTAGTTCCAGTAGTGGTAGGAGTAGTTGTTGCCGTAAGAGTAGTCCTAATAGTAGTAGTAGTAGCAATAGTAGTAGCAGTAGTCGTATTACTAGTGGTAGTAGTTGGAGTAGTAGTCGTAGAAGTCATAGAAGTGCCAAGAGTAGTAGTAATAGTAGTAGTAAAAGTTGTAGTTGTTGTTGTAGTAGTAGTAGGAGAGTTGGTATTAGTAGCAGTACTAGTAGTAGCAGTTGCAGGGTTAGTATTAGTAGAAGTAGTTCCAGCAGTAGTAGGAGTAGTTATTGCCGTAAGAGTAGTCTTAATAGTAGTAGTAGTAGCAATAGTAGTAGCAGTAGTCGTATTAGTAGTGGTAGTAGTTGGAGTAGTAGTCGTAGAAGTCATAGAAGTGCCAAGAGTAGTAGTAATAGTAGTAGTACTGGTAGTAGTAGTAGTCGTAGTAGTAGTAGTAGTTGTAGTAGTAGCAGTAGCAGTAGTACTAGTAGCAATAACAGTAGTAGGAGTTGGAGGTGGAGTGGTAGTTGCAGTAGTAGTTGTAGTAGTTGGTGTACAAGTAGGAGTATTTGTAGGAGTTAGTATAGGAGTTGGAGTAGTACTAGGAGTAGTAGTAGTACCAGTGGTAGTATGAGTAATAGTAGCAGCAATTGTACTAGCAGTAAATGTAGTAGTAGTAGTTGTTGTCATATTAAAAGTAGTAGTAGTAGTGGTAGTAGTAGTAGTAGTAGTAGTTTTTGTTGTTGTTGTTGTAGCAGTAGTGATAGTAGTAGTAGCTGGAGTAGGAGTAGCAGTAGTAGGAGTGGTCGAAGCCGTAGGAGTTGTAGTAGGTGTAGTAGTAGCAATAGTAGTAGTAGTAGTTGCAGTGGTAGTAGTATTTTTATTAGTAGTAGCAGTAGTAGCAGTAGTAGTTGTAGTAGTAGCGGCAACAGGAGCAATAGTAGTAGTATAAATCATAGTAGTAGTAGAAGCCGTAAAAGGAGTAGTAGTAGGAGTAGTTGTAGTAGTAGTAGTGGTTGTGGTAGTGGTAGTTGTGGCAGCAGCAGTAGTGGCAGTAGAAGTAGAAATAGTGGCAGTTATACAATTTGCAGCCGCAGCAGCAGCAGTAGTGTTGTAGTTTTACAAGTAGAAGCAGTAGCAATAACAATAGCAGTAATTGTAGTAGTAGGAGAAGTAGTAGGAGCAGTACTAGTAGTAGCAGCAACAGCAACAACAGTAGTAGTCATCTTAGTAGTAGTTGTCATAGTAGTAGTGCAGCTGTAGTTGCATCAGTTGTAGCAGTAGTAGTCGTTATAGCAATACTAGTAGCAGCTGTAGTAATAATTGTAGTACTAGTAGTACTAGTAGTAGCAGTACTAGAAGTAGCGGTTGTCGTAGCAGTAGTGGTAGTAGTTGTAGTAGTACTACTAGTAGCAGTAGTCGTAGCATTAGTGGTAGTAGCAGCAGCAATAGTAGCAGTAGTAGCAGTAGTTGCAGTAGTAGTAGCAGTAGGAGTAGTTGTAGTAGCAGCAGTAGTAGTACTAGTAGTAGTAGTATTAGTAGTAAAATTAATAATGGGAATAGAAGTAGTTGCAGTAGAAGTATTTGCAATAGTGGTAGTAGCTGCAGCAGCAGGAGCAGATGTAAGTAGTAGTAGTAGCAGTTGCAGAAATAGTAGTTATTGTAGTAGTAGTATTGGCAGAAGTTGTAGTAGGAATAATTATTGTAGTCGTAGGAGTAGTAGTAGAGGTAGAAGTAGTAGTAGCATTAGTAGTTGTTGTAGTTGAAGTAGTAGTAGTAATAGTAGTAGTAGTATTAGTAGTCGTAGTAGTAGTAGTAGTAGTAGTAGTGGTAGACACAGTAATAGCAGTAGTAGCAGTATTAGTAGTCGTAGCAGTAGTAGGAGTAATGGTAGATGCAGTAGTAGCGGTAGTAGTAGCAGTCGTAGTAGTTGCTGTTGCAGTTATTGCACCAGTTGCAGTTGTAATCATAGTAGTTGTAGTAGTAGTATTAACAATAGTTGCCACAGCAGAAGTAGTAGTATTAGGAGGAGTAGTAGTAGAAAAATAAGTAGTTATAGTAGTAGTAGTAGTAATAGTTGCAGTTGCCGTAGTAGTAGTAGTAGTAGTGGCTGCAGTAGTAGTTGAAGTAGTAGTAGTTGCTCTAGTAATAGAAGTAGTAGTTGCTATAGTAATAGAAGTAGTAGTAGCACTACTATTCGTTGTCGTAGTAGTAGTAGTAGTAGTTGTAGTAGTAGTAGTCGCAGTAGTGTTAGTAGTAGCAACAGTTGCACTAGAAATAGTAGTAGGAGAAGTAGTAGTTGTTATCGTAGGAGTAGCAGTAGTAGTACTAGTAGTAGTAGTTATAGTAGTGGTACTAGTAGTAGCAGTAATCCTAATGGTAGTGGTGGTAGTAGTAGTAGTAGTAATAGTAGTAGTGGAAGCATTAGTAGCTGCATTATTTGTAATAGTAGTAGTACCAGTAGTAATAGTAGCAGTACTAGTAGTTGTAGTAGTAGTAGTGTAAGTAGTGGCAATAGTAGCAGTAGTATTAGTAGTAGTAGCGGTGTAGTAGCAGTAGAAATAGTCACAGTACTAGTAGTGGTAGGAGGAGTCGTAGTAGTAATAGTAATGGTAGAAATAACAACAACAATAATAGTAGTGGTAGTAGTAGTAGTAGCAAGAGCAGCTGTAGTAGTATTACTTGGAGTCGTAGTAATAGTATTAGTAGCCAGAGTAGTAATAGTAGTAGTAGCAAGGGTTGTTGCTGTAGTGGTACTAGGAATTGTAGTAGTAGCAGGGGTAGTAGCTGTAGTGGCACAAGTAGTACTAGTAGCAGCAGTAGGAGTAGTAGTAGTAGTAGCAAAAGTAGTAGCAGTAGCAATAGTTCTTGCTGTAGCAGTTTTAATAGTTGTAGTAGCAAGAGCGGTAGCTGTTGCAGTAGGAGGAGGAGTAGTAGTAGCAGTTGAAGTAGTCGTAGTTGTAGTAGTAGAAAGAATAGTAGCAATAGCTGTAGTAGTAGTTGTTGTTGTTGTTGTAGTAGTTGTAGTAGTAGTAGTAGTAGTAGCAATAGTAGTGGTAGTTGTAGTAGTAGTAGTACTACTACTACTACCAGTAGTAATAGTTCTAATTGTAGTGGTAGTAGTAGTACTAGTAGTAACAATAGTAGTAGAAACATTAGTAGTTGTGTTTGTTGTAATAGTAGTAGCACCCGTTGCAATAGCAGTAGTACTAGCATTTGTAGTTGTAGTTGTGTTAGTAGTAGCAGTAGTAGCAGCAGTGCTAGTAGTCGTAGCAGTGCAAGTAGATGCAATTGCAGTGTGGTAGCAGTCGAAGCAGTAGCAATATTAGTAGTAGGAGTAGTCATAGTAGTAATAACAGTGGTAGGAACCACAATAACAACAGTATAGTAGTAGTAGTAGTAGTAGTCGCATCAGGAGTAGCAACAACAGCTATAGTAGTATTAGCTGGAGTAGTAGTAATAGTATTAGTAGCCACAGTATTAGTAGTAGTAGTAGTAGTAGTAGTAGTAGTAGTAGTAGTAGTAGTAGTAAGAGTAGTATGGGTTGGGTAGTAGTAGTAGTGGTACTAGTTCTACTAGTAGCAATAGCAACAATTGTAGTAGTTGTAGCAAAAGTAGTAGCAGAAGCACTAGTTCTTCAACCAGCAGTTGTATTAGTTGTAGTAGTAGGAGTAGTAGTAGCCGTAGCAATAGTAGTTGTTGTGGTAGCGGAAGTTGCGTTAATAGCAGTAGTAGCGGTTGTATAAATAATAGTAGTGGTAGTAGCAACAGTAGCAATTATTGCAGTAGAAGCAGCAATTATAGCAATAGCCATGGAAGTAGTAGCCGTAGTAGTTGGAGGAGTTGTAGTAGTAATAGTAGTGGCAGGAACAACCACAACAACAATAGTTGTAGTAGTAATAGTAATAGGAACAACGGCAGGAACAACAGTTGTAGTAATATTACTTGGAGCAGTAGTAATAGTATTAGTATCCACAGTCGTAGTAGTAGTAGTTGGGGTAGTAGTAGTGGTACTAGTTGTACTAGTAGTCGCAGCAGTTGTAGCAGTATTAGTAGCAAAAGAAGTAGCAGTTGCACTAGTTCTTGAAGTAGTAGCTATAGTAGTTGTAGTAGTAGGGGCAGTAGCTGCTGTAGTAGGAGTAGTAGTAGTAGCAGCAGTTGAAGTAGCAGTTGTTGTAGTAGCAGCAAGAGTAGTAGTAGCCGTAGTAGTTGGAGTATTAGTAGTAGCGGCAACAGCAGTAGCAGCAGCAGCAGCTGCATTAGTAGTAGTAGTTGTAGGTGCAATAATAGTAGCAGCAATAGTATTAGTAACAATAACAGTAGTAGTAGTAGTAGTAGTAGTAGTAGTAGTAGTAATGGCAGTAGTAGCAATAGTAGTAGCACTGGTAGTAGTAGTTATCGTACTAGTAGTAGTAGTAGGAGAAGTAGAAGGAGCAACAATATTAGCAGCATTCGCAACAATTACAGCAGTAGCAGTCGTAGTAGTAGTAGTAGCAGCAGTCTCAGTAGTAATAGTAGTAGTAGCCGTATTAGTAGCAGCAGCAGCAAGAGCAGCAGTAATAGTAGTAGCAGTAATAGCAGCAATAGGAGTAGCAGTAGTTGTAGTAGTAGTAGCAGTATCTGCAGCAGTGGCTGTAGTTGTTGGAGTAGAAATATTAGCAGTAATTGTTGTTGTAATAGTAGTTGTAGTAGTAGTCAAGTAGTAGTACTAGTAGTAGTAGAAGTAGTAGTAGTCAAGGTAGCAGTAGTAGTTATTGTAGCAGTGATAGCAATATTAGCAGTAGAAATAGGAGTAGTAGTAGTAGTAGCCGTAGCAGATGTAGTAGTCATAGTACTAGTAATAGCTATAGTAGCAATTATTGTAGTAGCAGTATCAGTAGTAGTAGTAGTAGTAGTAGTAGTAGAAGTAATGATAGTAGTAATAGTAGTAGTGGTAGTAGTAGTCATAGTAGTATTAATAGTATTTGTAGTTGTAGTAGTAGCAATAATAGGAGTAGTAGTATTAGTAGTTATAGCAGCAGATGGAGAAGTAGTAGTAATAACAACAAAACTAGTAGTAGGAGTAGGAGGAGTTAAGAGTCGTAGTAGAAATAGGTGCCAGAGAAGGAGTAGTGGTTGGAGTAGGAGGAGTTAAGAGTATTAGTACTAGCATTAGTATAGCAGTAGCAGCAGCAATTGTAGTGGTAGTTGTAGTGGTAGCGACAACAGCAGTAGTGGCAGTGACAACAACAGTAGTAGTAGCAGAAATAGTAGTAGTACCAGTACCAGTACCAGTAGCGGTAGCTGTCGTAGCAGTAATAAAACTAGTAGTAATAGTAGCGGTAGTAGTAGCAGTAGCAGTAGTTGTTGTTGTAGAAGTTGTAGCAGTAGTAGCAGCAGTAGTCGCAGAAGTAATAGTAGTCGTAGTAGTAGTAGTAGTAATAGTAATTTTATTGGTATCAGTAGTAGTAGTATTAGTAATAGTAGTATTGTAGTAGTAGTTTAAGTTGTAGTAGCATTTTCAGGAGCAAAAGTAGTAGTAATAGTAACAGCGGTAGTAGGAGTAGTAGGAAACGTTGTACAAAAAGAAGTGGTAGCAGTAGCAATGGTAGTAACGATAGTATCAGCAACAGCAGTAGTAGTAGTAGTAGCTGTAGTTATAGTAGTCATAGCAGTAACACTAGTAGTAGTAGTAGTAGTACAAGTTGCAGTAGTAGCTGTGGCATTGGTAAGAGCAGTGGTAGCTGTAATAGTTATCGTGGTAGTCATTGTGGCAGCAATAGCAGCAGTAGTGGCAGCAGTAGTAGTAGTTGCCGTTAAAGCAGTAGTAGCGGTAGCAGTAATAAGAGTAGTAGTCGTAGCAATTGTAATTGTAGTTGTAGTAGTCATAATAGTAGTAGTTGTTGTTGTTGTTGCGGTCATAGTAGTAGTAGCAGTAGTATTTGTTGTAGTTGTAGTAACAACAATAATAGTAGGACGATATGTACTAGTAGTAGTAGTAGTATCACTTGTATTAGCAATTATAAAAATAGCAGAATTAGTAGTAGCAGTAGTTGTATGAGCAACAGTAGTAGTTGTAGTAGTAATAGTAGTTGTAGAAGTTGTGGTAGTAGCAGTAATAGTGGTTGTATAAGTAATAGTAGTGGCAGTAGCGGAAATAGCAATTATTGCAGTAGTAGGAGCAGTAGTAGCAATAGTCATGGAAGTTGTAGCCGTAGTGGTAGGAAGAGTCGTAGCAGTAATAGTAGTGGTAGCAACACAACAACAACAACAACAGTTGTAGTAGTAGTGTAGTAGGAATAGCAGCAGCAACAACAGCTGTAGTAGTATTACTTGGAGTTCTAGCAATAGTATTAGTAGCCACAGAAGTAGTAGTAGTAGTAGTAGTAGTAGTCGGGATAGTATCAGTGGCCGTACTAGTAGTACTAGTAACAGCAATAGTTGTAATAGTAGTAGTAGCAAAACTAGTAGCAATAACACTAGTTCTTGTAGCAGTAGTTGTAGTAGTTGTAGTAGTAGGAGCAGTAGCTGTTGTAGTAGGAGTAGTAGTAGCAGTAGCAGTTGAATTAGTAGTCCTCGTAGTAGTAGCAAGAGTAGTGGCTGTAGCAGCAGCAGCAGCAGCAGTAGTAGCAGTTGTAGTAGTAGTAGTAGCAACTACTACTAGTAGTTGTAGTAGCAATAATAGTAGCAGTAGTTGTAGTAACAGTAGTAATAGAAGTAGTAGCAGTAGTAGTAGTAGTAATAACCGTACTTCTTGTTGCAGTAGTAGTAGTGGGAGAAGTAGGAGGAGTAGTAGTACTAGGAGCAGTAGCAGCAATTGCAGTAGTAGTAGTCATAGTAGTAGTAGTAGTAGTAGTAGTCTCTGTAGTAGTAGCAATAGGAGTAGCAGCAGCATTGGTCGTAGTTGCTGGAGTAGAAGTAGTTGTAGTAGCAGTTGTAATAGTAGTAGAAGTAGTAGAAGTAGTAGAAGTAGTAGTAGTCAAAGTAGCAATAGTAGTGATGATAGCAGTAGTAATAATATTAGTAGTAGAAATAGGAGTAGTAGCAGTAGCAGTCACAGTAGTAGTAGTTGTAGTAGTAGTGCTAGCTGTAGTAGCAACTATTGTAATAGTAGCAGTATCAGTAGTAGTAGAAGTAATTATAATAGTAATAATAGTAGTGGTAGTAGTGGTAATAGTAGTCGTAGTAGCAGTAGTAGTGGTAGTAGTAGGAGGAGGAGGAGGAAGAGGGGTAGTAGTAGTAGTAGGAGCAAATGGAGAATTAGTATTAATAACAACAAAAGTTTTAGTAGTTGTAGTTGTAGTAGTAGGAGGAGTCAGAGTAGTAGTAGGAATAGGTGCCACAAGAGTAGTAGTAAGATTAGAAGTAGCAGTAGTAGTAGTCGTAGCATTAGTACAGCAGTAGTTGCAGCAACTGTAGTGATAATTGTTGTGGCAGCGACAAAAGCAACAATAGTAGTTGTAGTAGTAGCAGTAGCGGTAGTATTCGTAGCAGTAATAGTTTCAGTAATAAAAGTAGTAGTAATAGAAGTGGTAGTAGTAGCAATAGAAGTTGTAGCAATTGTAGCAGTCCTAGCAGCAATAGTAGTAGAAGTAATAGTAGTCATACTAGTAATAGTAGTAGTAGTAGTAGTATTAGTAAGAATAGTATTGTAGTAATAGTTTTAGTTATAGAAGCATTTTCAGTGGTAGAAGTATTACTACTAGTAGTAGTAGTAATAGTTGTAGTAGTAGTAGTAGCAGTAGCAGTAGGAGTAGTAGGAGAAGTTGTAGAAGTAGAAGTGGTTGTAGTAGCAGTGGTAGTAATGAAGTATCAGAAGCAGCAGTAGTAGTAGTTGTTGTAGTACTAGTAGTAGTAGTAGTAGCAGCAGTAGTAGCAGAAGTTGTAGTAGTTGCAGTAGTATTAGCAAGAATAGTAGCAGTAGCACTGGTGATAGCAGTAGTAGTTGTAGGAGTTGCCATAGTAGCCACTGTAGCAGTAGCAGTAGCAGTAGCAGTTGCACTTGAAGTTGTAGTAGCAGCAGTAGTAGTAAGAATAGTAGCAGTAGCAGTTGTTGTTATTGTTGTTGTAGTAGTAGTAGTTGTTGTTGTTCTTGTACTCAGAGTAGTAGTAGCAGTAGTAGTCATTGTAGTTGTAGTAAAAACAATAATAGTAGGACGAAATGGAGTAGTGGTAGTTGTTGTTGTTGCAGGAGTAGTAGTAGTAGTAGTATATGTAGTCATTTCACTAGTATTAGCAATTGTAGAAATAGTAGAATTAGTAGTAGTAGCAATAGTAGTAGCAATAGCTATAGTAATAATAGCAGTAGAAGTTTAGTAGTAGCAATAGTAGCAGTTGTATAAGTAATAGTAGTGGCAGTAGCAGCAGTAGAAATTATTGCAGTACTAGAAGCAGCAATAGTAACAGTAGCCGTGGAAGTAGTAATTGCAGTAGCCGTGATAGTAGCAATAGTCGTAGTATAACTACTACTACTTCTACAACTAGGACAACTAACACTATTACTACTGCAACAACAACAACTACTCCTTCTGATACACCTACTACAATAACTACTACTACTCCTATTACTACTATTATTGTTACTACTACTGCTACTACAATTACTAGTACCACTCGTACTATTACTTCTACTTCTACTGTTGCAGCTTCTACTACTAGTACTACGACTGCAAGTGCCACTACTACTACAACAACAATAACCAGTACTACTGTTGCTGCTGCTGTACCTACTTCTACAACTGCAACTACTACTATTGCTGCTGTTGTTGCCGCTGCTATTGCTACTACTCGTACTACTAACACCCCTACTACTAGTACTGCTACTACAACTCTTACTATTACTACTATTACCAATACAACAATGACAACAACAACTAGTACTAATATTACCACCACCACTACTACTACTACTTCAACTTCTACTACTATTACTACTGCTGCTGTTGCTGCTACTTGTACAACTACTACTACTATTACTACTACTACTACTTCTGCTACTAGTGCTCTTACTACTGCTGCTTCTAGTGCTACTTCAACTATTTCTACTACTACTAATGCCACTACTGCTATTTCTGCTACTACAGCATCCGCTACAACTGCTACAACTACTACAACTGCTACTTCTACTATCGCTACTACAGCTTTTGTTACTACTACTCCTACTACTTCTACAGCAACCACTACTATTACTAGCATTACTGCTACAACTATTACTACTACAAATAATACTACTACTATTACCATTTCTCCTACTACTACTGCTGCTGCTACTGCTCCTCCTCCAACTACTACGACTACCACTACTAATAGTATTGCTACTACCACAACTTCTCCTCCTACCACTATTGCTACTACTACTGCAATTACTCTTGCAACTGCTACTACTACTACTACTGCTGCGGCTACTACTACTGCAACTGCTGCTACTACTACGACTACTGTAGCTACTATTACAACTGCTACTGCTACTTCTACTATTTTTCCTCTTACTTCTACTTCTGCAACTACTACTGCTACAAGTACTACTACTCCTCCTCCTAGTACTTCTACTACTACTGCTATTACTGGTATTACAATTACTAATACAACTGCTGCTGCTGCTGCTACCATTGCTACCACTCTGACTAATGTTACGACTGCTACTGCAACTATTGCTACTCCTATTACTACTACTACTACTGCTGCTACTAATGCTATTACTACTATAACTCCTACTACGACAGCTAATGCTACTACAACTACTACTACTACTTCAACAACTACTGTTGCTATAGTAACTACTTTTACAAATTCTTTTACGGCCACTACGGTCACTACTGCTACTACTACTACTACTATTACTACTACTACTACTATTTCTAATATTCCAGTTACAACAAGTACTATAACTACAACTCGTGCTGTTGCAGCTAGTATAACTACAACTACTACTATTGCTGCTACTACTGCTACTACTACTTTTACTATTACTACTAGTGCTACTGCTACTATTTCTGGTACCACCACTACTAGTCCTCCATCTGCTATTACAACCATTGTTGCTACTACTACGACTTCTTTTGCTACTACTACTACTGCTGCTACTACTACAAATAGAACTACTACTAGTACCACTATAAATACTACCGCTACAACAATTCCTACTACAACAATAGCTATTACAGCTACTATAACTACAACTACTACTACTACTACTCCACCAACTACTACAACTACTGCTACTACTGCTCCTCCTCCTCCTCCTATTACTGCTACTACTACTATTACTACTACTACTACTACCACAACCACTACTGCTACAACTACTAAAACTTCTCCTACTACTACTACTACTCCTACGTTGCTACTACAACTAGTGTTGCTACTACTACTACTTCAACTACTGCTACTACTACTACTAGTACCACAACTGCCACTTCTGAAAACTCCTGCGGCTGCTGCTACAATAACAACTACTAATGCTACTACACCTCCTCCTATGACCACAACAACTACTACTGCTTCTACTACTACTACAACTACAACTACAACTACTACTGCTGCTGCCACTACTACTGCAACTACTACTTCTACTTCTACCTCTACTACTACTTTTGCTACTACTGTTCCTGCACTACTACTACTACAACAACAACTACTACTACTAGTAAAACTACTACAACTATTGCTGCTGCTACTTCTTCAACTACTACTGCTGCTGCTACTGTAACTACTTCTACTACTACTACTAGTACTACTACTATACTACTACTGCTACTACTACTACTACTACTACTACAACTACAATAGCTACTACTTATACCACTACTACAACAATGACTACTACTACTACTACCACAACTACTACTGTTACTACTACTACTGCTACTACTATTACTTCTACTACTATATCTACTACTACTACTATTACTACTACTACTAGTACGACTGCTATAACAATTATTGCTGCTACTGCTACTACTACAACTACTAAAACCTCTTCTACTACAACTTCCACTATTCCTGCTACTACTACTACTACGGCTAGTGCTACTACTTCTACTTCAACTAATAATACTACTACTGCTGCTAATACTTATAGTACAACTATTACTGCTACAACTTATAGTACAACTACTACTGCTACTACTACTACTACAACAACAACTAGTACTGCAAATACTATGACTACTACTACAAGTACTACTACAATAACGGCTATTACAGCTTCTACTGCTACTACTGCTACTACTCCTATTACTGCTGCTACTTTTATTACTACTACTACCACTACTACTACTACTTTTGTTTGTGCTACAGCAAAAATAACTACTTTTGCTACTACTCGTCCTCCTACTACGACAATAACTACTGCTACTACTGCTACTACGACTACGACTTCTGCTGCGACTACTACTACTAGTACTACTACTTCTGCAACTAATACTTCTACTACTACCTCTACTACAACCAATACTGCTACTATTAATTCACTACTACGACAACTACTACCAATACTACCACTACTACTCCGACAACTACCACTATTACTAAAAATAATACAACTACTACTAATGTTACAACTACTAAAACTTCTCTAAATACTACCACTACTGCTGCTGCTACTACTACTACTACTATTGCCACTACTACTACTTCAACTACTACTACTATTACTATGGCTACTGCTGCTACTACTGCAAGTAGTGCGTCTACTACTACCTCTACTACTACTACTACTACTACTTCTACTGTAACTCCACTACTACTACTACTCATACACCATATCCTACTCCTGCTACAACAATGACAATTACTACTTCTACTATAACTACTACTACTACTGCTGCCGCTACTACTACTACCACTGTAACTACTGCTACAGCTACTACTACTACTACTATTGCTACTACTACTACTACTACTACTACAACAACATATACTACTACAACTACTAGTAATATTACTACTACTACTACAACGACTAATACTATTGCTACTAATACAACAACAATAACTATTACTATAGCAACTACAACTATTAGTCCTACTACTACTCTTACAACTACTGCTTCCACTACTACTACTACTACAACAACTACGACTACTACTACAACTACTATAACTTCTCCTAATACTACTACTACTACTACCCCTGCTTAGAACTACTAATAGACTTAGTGTTACTAATACTACTCAACTAATACTACTACTACATTGCTTTACTTCTAATACTACTACTACTACTACTACTACAACTATTACTACTCCTACTGCTACTCCAACTACAACTATAACTACTACTACTACAAATACTACTAATACTCCAACTACAACTATAACTACTAATACTACAACTACTACTAATACTACAACTACTACTACAACAACGGCTATTACAACTTTTACTACTACTATTGCTACTACTCCTATTATCGCTGCTACTTTTATTACTACTACTTCTACTACCACTATTACTACTACTGCTGTTGGTGCTATGACAATAACAACAAAAACAACTACAACTCCTCCTCCTACTACCACAGTGACTACTACTTCTGGTACTACTACGACTACTTCTTCTGCTACTACTACTACTACTCCTACTTTTGCGACTAATACTTCTACTACTACCTTTACTACTACTACTACTATTACTTCACTACTACTACAGTTGCGACTATTAATACCACTACTACTCCTACAACTACCAATATTACTACAAATAATACTACTACAGCTACTACTACGACTACTAAAACTTCTATGACTACAACCACTACTACTCATTCTACTACTACTACTACAATTGACACTACTACTACTTCAACTACTAATAGTACTACTATGGCTACTACTTCTACTAACACTACAGCTATGACTACTACGACTACTCAAACTGCTACTTCTATAACTCCTACTAATACTACTAGTACAACTGTTACTTCTACTACTGCAACAACAACTACTACTACTCGCACTAGTAGTCCTCCTACTACCACTACTATATTTGCTACTGCTGCTGCTACTACCAATACTACTAAAACAACAACAACAACTACTACTGTTGTTGTTGCTACTACTACTACTGCATGTAATGCATCTACAACTACCTCTAATACTCCTTCTACGACTCCTTCTACTACTACCACTTATACTATAACTACTACTACTCGTCCTCCTCCTCCTCCTACTACTACTGCTACTACTACTACGATTGTTGCCATGACTACTATCACTACTACTACTACCACTCGTATTACTAATACTACTTCTACTACAACTACTACTTGTACTACTACTGGTATGATTACTACTACTACTATTACTACTACAACTGCTACTACTACTCTACTACTACTACTAGTACAACTACTACTCCTACTGCTACTCTTACTACTACCACTAGCACTAGTACTACTACTACTACTTCTAGTATTACTGGTACTATTTTTTTTGCTGCTACTACTATAACTTCTCTTCCTATTACTACCACTACTACTACATCTACTACTATTGCTACTAGTAATATTACTACTACTACTATTGCCAGCACTACTGCTACTACATCAACAACAACTACTACTACTCCTTCAGCTACAAATATTACTCCTACTACTACTATCACAACTACTACTGCTACTGCTACTACTTCTACTACTACTATTACTGATACTACTACCACTAAAACTTCTACTTCTCCAACTACTACTATTACTACTACTGCTGCTACTACTTCTAGTACTATTACTACAGCTGCTGCTACCACTATTGTTGCTGTTATTATTACTACTACTACTAAAACTACTCCTATTACTACTCTTATTACTACTACTACTACTACTACTACTTCTTCTTCTACTACTACTACTACTACTCATACTACTACTACTACTACTATGACTACCACTACTCCTATTGCTACTACTACTCCTATACTTACTTCTATTACTACTACTACTACTACTACTACTACTACTACTACTACTACTACTATAGCTTTGATGCTACTGCTACTTGGACTAGTACTAGTACCAAGGTTTTATGTTTCGGCCGAACCGAGCCATATCGACCAAAACAGCTCGGTTTCGCCCTGTCCCAAACCGAAACCCTAATTTTGGCTTCGGTTTACGATTTTCTATTCATGTTCACCAATGCCGGAGCTCGAGCATGGGCGGGAGCTCGTTGGGTGAGCGCGCGAGGGCGGGACCACGCACGGGCAGGTCCGCGGGCGGGCGGGAGCTCGCCGGGCTCGCGTGTGCATAGGAGAGCTCTTCGGGCTCACAGCGGGGTGGGGGAGGGGTGGGGGGGCAGTGGTGGAGCTCGCGCCGACTTTGTTTCTGAGCCCAAGGACCCAGCGCGCTCGCTAGCCTGCCGCTGCTCCCTCGCCTATCTTGCACTCTCACCGACTTGACCCGTACTCCCGCAAGCTGAGGCCGTCTTGACATCGGGGCCAGCGCTATTGCCAATCTGATTTCAATGCCCTTACAGGTTTCTGTTATATACTGCTCACGTAAATAATTTTATTTACATAATTATTTATTATTTTTAAAATTTTTAAATATTTTATAATTTTTTTAATTTGAAGTTAAAAAATAATTGAAATAAGGTTAATTTTTCATCAAAATATAATTAATAAAAAAATTTATTTTGGTTAAAACTAAAATGAAAATGATTTTGAGCGAAACACGTTGATTTTTTTGTTCACGTGCATGCGTGCATGATTGTTCCACTGAAAGTAAAGCCAAAAAAAATTTGTGTCGGTCTTACCCCCATGTGAATCGCTGTCACAAGATTGCTCAAAGCTAGTTGTTCTCGTATGTCTATAAATGTTCATCTAGATCGTTCAAGTACTTAATTCATAATTCCACATCCAGATGTTTTAAACTTAATTGATGATGATGATGATCAATTGTATTACATTATATTTAATAAATTATGTATGTATCAATTATATTTTAATAATAAGTTAAATTTTCTTACGTTAATTTTAACTTTTTTAATCATATTCGTATTATTTCCGATATATTTTGTTATATAATAATATATAAAAATAGTGGTTAACTACCAAAATTAAATTTAATTAATTAAAATATTATTTAATATTGTGGTAAAATTAATTATAAATTCTTTCATAATTTTGAAATTTTTATAAAAAAATTTCAAAATTTTATCATATTTTTAATTTAAAGTCAAAGTACAATCAAAATATAGTCAAACTATGGTCAACACACAATTAATAACTACAAAAAATCTTTCGACTGAATTCGAAATGGCCAAAACCGAAACCGAAATGGCTGAAATGTATCGATTTCACTGGGTGCCAAAACTAAAACCAAAACTGATCCAAAAAACCTTGACTACTACTGGTACTGCTGCAACTGCTACTACTACTACTACTAGTGCTACTTTAACAACTACTGCTACCACTATACTACTACTACTGCTGGTACTGCTACTACTACTACTACTGTTGCTGCTACTACTACTGCTGCTATTGTTACTACTACAATTGCTATAACTACTATTGCTCCCACTACTACTACTGCTACAGCTACTACTACGACTACTAATATTAATAATACTACAACTACTGCTACTACAGTAGCTACTGCTACTACTACTGCTATGATTACTACTATAACTACTACTACATCTACTACTATTGCTACTACTGCTCTTGTTGCTATAACAAATGCTACTACTACTACAACTATGATAATTGCTATTGCTGCTGTTACTACTATTGCTACTACTACTACTATTACAACTAGGGCTACTCTTAGTGCTACTAGTACTACAACAAATATGAATACTACTACTACCACCTCTCCTACAATAATAATTACTACTACAACTATAACTTCCCCTACAACAACAATAACTACTACTGCTGCTGCTACTAATGTGACAACTACTACTCCTACTACAACTACCAATACCACTGCAGCTTCGGCTGTAACTACTACAACTCCTACTACTATTAGTACAACCTCCATTGCTACTACTGATACTCCTATTACTACTGCTACTAAAACTACTTCTATAACAACAACTACTGCAGCTACTCCTCCTCCTCCTACTACTACTGCTACTATGATTGTCGCTACTCCTACTACTACCACCAGTGCTATTACTACTACTAGTATTACTACTAGTAGTACTGCGCCTGCTACTGTTGCTGTTACTTCTGCTTCAACTACTCTTTTGCTTTTATTAGTACATCTGTAACTACTACTACTGCTGCTATTGCTACTGCTACTGCTACTATTATTGTTGTTGTTGCTACTACTGCTGCTGCTGCTGCTGCTACTACTACTACTACTATTGCTGCTACTACTACTTCTACTATGACTACTACTACTTCTACTACTATTAATATTACTATTAGTTCTACTACTGCTCTATTTTATACTACTACTATAACTACAACAATGACTACAAATACAATTACTGCTACAACTACAACTTCTACTACTATAACTACTTCTGCTACTATTACTACTACTACCATTGCAACTCCTTTTACTAATACTACTACTACTACTACTACTACTACTATACTACAAATATTGTTGTTACGGCCACTACTTTTACTACTACTACAATTACTATAGCTACTTCTATTGCTTCTACTACTATAACTACTATTGTAACCTCTTTCAAAGCTACTTCTGCTACTAGTAGTAGTTAGGGTAGTTGCAATAGTAGAATTAGTAGCAGTACTACTAGTAGCAGTAGTAACAGTAGTAGTAGTAGTAATAGTTGTAGCAGCAGTATCAGTAGTTGTTATTGTAGTAGTAGTAGTAGTAGCAGAAATTGTAGTAGTAGTAGTAGTAGCCACAATTGTAGTAATAGTAGTAGTAGCAGAAATAGTAGTAGTAGTAGTAGTAGTAGTAATAGTAGTAGTAGTAGTAGTAGAAGCAAGAGCAGTAGCAGTAGTAGTAGTAGCAGTAGCAGTAGTAGTAGTAGCAGTAGGAGTTTTATTAGTAGTAGAAGTAGCAGCAACACTAGTAGCTATAGTAGTAGTCATAGTAGTAGTAGGGGCAATAAAAATAGCACCATTAGGAATAGTAGCAGCAGTAGTAGTTGCATCAGTCGTAGTAGAAGCAGCAGCATGATCGGCAGCAGCAACAATTGCACTAGTAGAAGTAGAAGTAGTAGTAGTAGGGGTTATAGTATTATTATTATTAGTAGTAGTAGTAGTATTAGTAGCTACAGTAATATTCAGATTCGTTGTAGTACTAGTTGTAGTAGTGATAGTAGCAGCAGCAACAGTAGTTATTGTTGTAGTTTTAGTTGTAATAGTGGCTAAAGTGTCAAGTAGTAGTAGCAGTAGTAGCAGTAGTAGTTGGAGCAATAGTACCAATCATAGTAGTAGTAGTTGCAGTAGCAGTAGTAACAGTAGCAACAGTAGTAGTAGCAGGAGTAGTAGTGGTAGTAGTTGAAGTACTAGTAGTAGTTGTTGTTATTGTTGTAGTAGTAGTAGTATGATAAGTAGTCGTAGTAGTGGTAGTAGTGGCAGTACTAGTAGTAGTAATAGTTGTAGTAGTAGTAGTTGTTATTGTAGTAGAAGTAAAAGTTGTTGCATCAGCATTAGTAATAGTTAAAGTAGAAGTAGCTAGAGAAGTAGAAGTAGTAGTAATAGAAGTAGTAGGTGCAATATTTGTAGGAGAAGTAGAAGCAGCTATTGCCGTAATAATAGTTGCAGTAGTTGTATTACCAGTAGTTATAAAAATAGTAGTAGTAGTAATAGTAGCAAAATTAGCTGTAGCAGTAGTAGCAGTAATAGAAGTAGTAGTAGAAGTATCAGCAGTAGCAGCAGTAATAGAAGTAGTAGTAGTAGTATCAGCAGTAGTAGTTTTAGAAGTAGTACTAGTAGTAGTAGTAGTAGTAGTAGTAGTAGTAGTAGTAGTAATAGTAGTAGTAGTAGTAGTAGTATCAGCAGTAGTAGTTTTAGAAGTAGTACTTGTAGTAGTAGTAGTAGTACTAGTAGTAGTAGTAGTAGTAATAGTAGTAGTAGTAGTAGTAATAGTAGTAATAGTAGTAGTAGTAGTAGTAGCACTAGTAGTAGTAGGAGAAGTACTAGTAGTAGGGGAAGTAGCAGTCATTGTTATTTTTGGAAAACTTGCAATAGTATAGTAGTAGTAGCAGTAGTAGTTATAGTAGTTGTAGTGGCAGAAATAGTACTAGTAGCAATAGTAGTAGTCGTAGTAGTGATTGTAGCCGTAGCAGCAGTAGTAGTAATAGTAGTAGGAGTAGTTGAAGTAGCAGTAGTGGAAGTAGTCGTAGTAGTGATTGTAGCAACAGCAGCAGTAGTAGTAATAGTAGTAGAAGTAGTTGAAGTAGCAGTAGTAGAAGTAGTCGTAGTAGTATTAGTAGTAATAGTAATAGTAATAGTAGTAATAGTAGTAATAGTAGTAGTACTACTGGTAGTAGTAGTTGTAGTAATAGTGGTAGTAGTAGTAATAGTAGCCGCAATAGTACTAGTAGAACTAGTAGTAGTAATAGTAGTAGTAGCAGCAGTAGTAGCAGTAGTAGTAGTAATTGAAGTAGTAGTAGTAGTTGTAGCAGTAATAATAGTAGTAGAAGTAGTTATAGTAGTAGCAGCTGCTGTAGCAATAGTAGCAGTAGAAGTTGTTGTAGTAATAGTAAGAGTACTTGTTGTAGTAGTAGTTGCAGTGGTAGTAGTAGTATTCATTGTAGTATTAGTTGTAAGAACTAGTAGCTGTAGTAGCAATAGAAAGAGTAGTAGTAGTTCTGGTAGTTATAGTTGTAGCAGTAGTAGTCGCAATAGTAGTAGCAATAGTGGTCATAGTGTTAGTAATATCATAGGTAGCTATAGTAGTAGTAGTAGTAGTACTAGCAATAGTTGCAATAGCATTGCTAAAAGTAATAATAGTAGTGGCAGCCATTGTAGTAGTAGTAGTAGTATTAGAAGTAGTTGATGATGTTGTTGTAGCAGTAGCAGCAGTAGTAGTAGTAGTAGTAGCAGTAGCAGCAGCAACATTCTTCTTATTATTATTATTATTATCATTATTAGTTGTAGTAGTAGTAGTACTAGTAGTTATTGTAGTAGTAGTTGTTGTTGTAGTAGTAGTAGTAGTAGTAGCAATAACAGTTGTAGTAGAAGCAAAAGTTGTAGCAGTAGTAGCAGCAGCATTAGTGGTTGTAGTAGCAGTAGCCGTAGTAGTAGTAGTAGTAGGAATAGTAATACTCGAAGTTATGGTAGTTATAGTAGTAGTAGTTGCTACAGTAGTCGTAGTAGCAGCAGCAGGAGTAGTAGCAGTAGTAGTTGTTGTAGTGGCAGTGGTAGTAGTAACTATAGTAGTAGTAGGAGAAGAAGAAGATGTAGTAGTACTTATAGTAGTAGTTGTACTAGCTGTAGTAGCTATAGCAGGAGTTGGAATAATAGTAATAGTAGTGTAGTAGTAGTTATAACACAAGTACTAGTAGAAGTAGTTGCAGTAGTAGTTAGAGTAGCACTTGTTGGAGTAGAAGCACTAGGAGTAGTAGCAGTATCTATTGTAGCAATAGCTATATTAGTAGTAGCATAGTAGTAGTTGTTGTAGCGGTAGTAGCAATAATAGTAGCCACAAGAGTAGTAGGCACAGTAGTAGCAGCATAAGTAGCACTTGTAGTTGTAGGAGTTGTAGTAGTAGGAGTAGTAGTAATAGGATTAGAAGCTATAGCAAAAGTAGTATTAGCAGTAGTAGTTTAAGTAGTAGCCATAGTAGTAGTAGCAGTAATAGTATTAGTAATGTTAGTAGGAGTAGTAGTAGCAGCTGAAGTCGTGGTAGTATGAGATGTAGAAGTAGCAGGAGTAGTAGCAGTACTAATATTAGTAGGAGGAGCAGTAGTCGAAAGAGTAGTGGTAGTCATAGCAGTAGTAGTAGTAGCAGCAGTAGTAGTCGCAAGAGTAGTGGTAGTAGTAGTAGTTGCAGTGATAGCAAGAGCAGCAAGAGTAGCATGAGTAGCAATAGTAGCAGCATTAGTTGCGAGAGCAGCAATAGTAGCAGTAGTAGACAGAATAGTAGTTGTTGTTGTTATTGTTGTAGTAGCAGCAGCAGTCATAGTTGTAGTAGTAGTAGCAGTTGCAATATTACTGGCAATTGTAGTAGCAGTTGCCTTAGTAGTAGCAGTAGTAGCAGTAGTTATTGTTGTAGTACGAGAGTAGTTGTGGAAGCAGGAGAAGTAGCAGCAGTAGTAGTATTACTAGTAGTAATAGTAGTAGCACTAGTAGCAATAGTGGTAATAGTAGTAGTAATAGTAGTAGTAGTAGTAGTAGTAGTAGTAGTAGTAGTAGTAGTAGGAAGTAGCAGCTACAGCCATAGCAGCGGCAGTAGTAGCAGTACGAGTAGTAGGAACAGTAGTAGTCTCAGTACTAGTATGAGCAGCAACAGTAGTAGAAGTACTAGTAGCCACACTAGTAGTAGCCACAGTAGTAGCAACAGTAGTAGCCCTTGTAGTTGTAGGAATTGTAGTAGTAGCAGTAGTGGTGGTAGTAGTAGTAGGAGTAGTAGTAGTAGGATTAGCAGCAGTAGCAAAAGTAGTATTAGCAGTAGTTGTTTAAGTAGTACTCGTAGTAGTAGCACCAGTACTAGAAGTAGTAGTAGTAGCAGTGGCAGCAGTAGTAGTAGAAGTAGCAAAAGTCGTGGAACTATGCGATGTCAATGCAGCAGCAGTAGTAGCAAAAGTAGTATTAGTAGCAGTAGTAGACATAGTAGTAGCAGTAGTAGTAGCATAGTAGTAGTAGTAGTAATAGTAGTAGTAGTAGTAGCAGTGGTAGTAGTAGTCATAGTTGTAGTAGTAGAAGGAGTCGTGGTAGTAGTTGTAGTTGTAGTAGTAGTAGCAGGAGTAGTAGTAGTTGTTGTTGCATAGTAGCAGTAATACTAGAAGCATAAGTGGATATAATAGTAGTTTTTGGAGTATAAGTAGAAGTAGCAGCAGTAGTTGTTGTACCAGTGGTAGTAGTTGTAGTAGTAGTAATAATTGCAGTAGTAGTAGTAGTAGAATTACCAGTAGTTGTAATAGTCGTAGTAGTGGTAGTAGTAGTAGGGGTAGTAGGAGTAGAAGTAAGAGTAGAAGTAGCTGTGTTAGGAGTAGTAGAAGTAGTAGAAGGAGTGGCGGTTGTAGTTGTAGTTGTAGTAGGAGAAGTAGTAGTAGTAGTTTTAGTAGAAGTAGTAGTAGTAGTAGTAGAAGTAGGAGTTGTAGTAGTAGAAGTAGTAGTAAAAGCAGTTGCACTAAGTGTTTTAGTGGTAGCAGTAGAAGTAGTAGTAGTAGAGGTAGTACTAATAGTGGTAGTAGCAGTTGTAGGTGTTGTGGTAGCAATAGTAGTATTAGTAGTAGTTTTAGTTGTCATCTTAGTAGTAGTTGTAGTAGTAATGGTATTAGTAGTAGTAGTAATAGCAGCAGCAGTAGCAGCAGTCTTAGTACTATTAGTAGTCATTGTAGAAGTAGTAGTAGTAGCAGTAGTATTAGTAGTTGAAGTAGAAGTAGTTGTACTATTAGTAGTTGTAGTAGTAGTAGAAGTACTTTTAATAGTAGTGGTAGTAGTGGTAATAGTTGTAGTAGTAGCAGTAGTCGTTGTAATAGTAGTAGTAGTAGTAGTAGCTATAGGTGTAGAAGTTGCTGCAGGAGTTGGAGTACGAGTAGTAGTAGTAGTAGTAGCAGCAGCAGCAGTAGTAGTGATAGAAGTAGTAATAGTTGTAGTAGTAGGAGTAGTAGTTGTAAAAGTTGTGCTAATAATAGTTGTAGCAGTAGTAGTAGTAATAATAGTAGTAGTAGATGTGGTAGTAGTAGTATTAGTAGTAGTCGTAGTAGTAGCTGCAGCAGCAGTAGAAATGGCAGCAGCAGCAGCAGTAGTAGTACTGCGAGCAGTAACATTAGTACTAGTAGCAGAAGTAGTTGGTGTAGAAATTGTAGTAGTAGTTGGTGTCATTGTTGTAGTAGTAGTAGCAGCAGTAATAGTGGTAGTTGTAGTAGTAGTAGTAGTAGTGGTAGTGGTAATAGTCATTAAAGTACCAGTAGCAATAGTAGTATGGGCTAAAGTGGCAATAGTATTTGCAGTAGTCGTAGTAGTAGTAGAAGATATAGCTGTGGTAGTAGCTGTAGTTGTAGTAGCAGAAGTAGTAGTAGTAGAAGTTGTAGTTGTTGTATTAGTAGTAGAAACAACAACTACAATAGTGTCAGTAGATGTAGTAGTAGTAGCTGCAGTTGTAGTAGTTCTAGTTCTAGTAGTAGTAGTAGTGATGGTAGGAGTAATAGTAGTAGTTTTAGTAGTAGAAGTAATTGTAGTAGTAGCTGCAGAAGTAATAGCAGTAGTAGTGGCTGTAGTAATAGTAGAAGCAGTAGTAGTAGCAGTAGTCGTGGTAATAGTAGCAGTAGTAGTTGCACGTGTACTAGTAGTAGTAGTAGTAGTAGTAGTAGTTGTAGTAGTAGTAGTAGTAGTAGTAGTAGTAGTAATAGTAGTTGTAGTAGTAGCAATAGCAGCAGCAGTAGTACTAGTAGTAGCAGTAGTATTAAAAATATTAGTAGTAGTAGTAGTAGTAGTAGTAGTAGTAGTAGTAATAATAATGGTAATAGCGGTGACAGTAGTAGTGGTAGTGGTAGTAGCACTTATAGTAGTGCTAGTGGTAGCAAAAGTAGCGGCAATAGTACAAGTAGTAGTAGTAGCGGCAACAACAAAAGCAGCAGCAGTAGTAGTAGTCGAATTAGTTGTTGGAGTAGTAGTAGCCATAGCAGTAGGAGTGGTAGCAGTTGGTGCTTTAGCAGAAGTAGTAGTAGTAGTAGTATCAATAGCTGTAATTGTTGTTGTTGTTGTTGCAGTAGTAGTAGCAGTAGTAGTTATTGTGGTAGCAAAAGTAGTTATAGCAGTAGCAGTAGTTGCAGTAGTATTAGTAATATTAATAGTAGTAGCAGAAGTAGCAGCAGTAGTAGTTGTTGTTGTAGCAATAGTAGTAGTAGTAGTCATAGCAAAGGTAGTAGTAAAATTAGTAGCAGTCGCAGTAGTAGTAGTGGATGTAGTTGTAGTAGTAGCAGTAGCAGCAGAAAACGCAGTAGTGGTAGTAGTAGTTGTAGAAGCTGTAGTAGTAGCAATAGCAGTAGCAATACTCGAATCTACTGTAGTAGTAGTACTACAATTAGTCTTGGTTGCCGTAGAACTGGTGGCTGAATTAGTAGTTGTAGTGGTGGTGGTGGTGGTAGTAGTAGTAGTAATAGTAGTAGTAGTAGTAGTGGTAGTAGTAGTAGTAGTAGTACTAACAGTAGTACTAGTTGTAGTGGTAATATTAGAAGTAGTACTAGTAGAAGTAGTAGGAGTAGCAGCAGTAGTAGTAGTTGGCGAAGTTATAGTGGTAGTGGTGGTAGTAGTAGTAGTAGTAGTAGGGGTAGTAATAGTAGTAGTAGTAGTAGAAGTTGTTATCGTTGTAGTATTTATAGTAGTAGTAGTTGTAGTAGCTTCAGTAGTAGTTGTTGTTGCAATGTAGTAGCAGTAGCACTAGTAGTAGTAGCAGCAGCAGCAGTAGTAGTAGTGGTAGTAGCAATTGTAGAAGTAGTAGTAGTAGTAATAGTAAAAGTTGTTGTACAAGTAGTGTTAGTGGCGGCAGTAGTAGAAATAGTAGCAGGAGTAGCAATAGTAGTAGTTATTGTAGTAGAAGTACCGACAGCAGCAGCAGCAGTAGTAGCTATAATAGTAGTAGAAGTAGTAGTAGTAGCAGCAGTAGTTGTAGTAGCTGTAGTTGTAGTAGTAGTTGTGGTAGAAGTAGTAGTAGTAGGAGGAGAAGTTGTGTTGTAGCTATCGCCGTAGTAGTAGTTGTCGTTGTTGTTGTAGAAGTTGTGGTAGCGGTTGTAGTAGTAGTAGTTATTATTGTTGTAGAAGTTGTAGTCGGAGTAGGAGAAGTAGTTGTAGTAGTTGTAGCAGCAACAATCATTGTAGAAGTTGTAGTAATAGTTGTTGTTGTAGTAGCTGCAGTGGTAGCAGTCATGCTATTAGTAGTGATACTAGTAGCAGTAGTAGTAATATCAATAGTAGCAATAATAATAGTAGTATTTGTTGTAGTAGTAGCTGTAGAAGTAGTTATAGTAATTATAGTTGTCACAAGAGTAGTAGCAGAAGGTGAAGTAGTAGAAGTAGTAGTACTAGAAGTAGTGGCTCGAAAAGTAGTAGTAGCTGTAGTAGTAGAAGTAGTAGTAATAATAGTTGTACTAGTTGTAGTACTAGTTTCTGTCATAGTAGTAGTAGTATTAGTAGTAGTAATAGTAGTAGTAGTTGTAGTAGTAGCATTAGTAGTAGCTACAGTAGCAATAGTAGTTGTAGTGGGAGTAGAAGTAATAGTAGCAGTGGTTGTTGTTGTAGCATAGTAGTGGTAGTAGTATTGGTGGTGGTAGTAGTAGTTGTAGTAGTTGTAGCAGTAGTAGTAGTTGTTGTTGTTGTAGTAGTAGGAGCACTAATACTAGTTGTAACATTAGTAGTAATAGTAGCGGCAGCAGTAGTGGTAGTAGTAGTAGCAGTAGCAATAACAACAGAAGTAGTAGTAGTAGTGGTGGTGGTGGTGGTAGTAGTTATAGTAGTAGTAGTAGTAGTTGCAGCAGTAGTAGCAGTAGTAGTAGTATTAGTAGTAATAGCAGCAGCATATGTAGTAGTAGTATTAGTAGTAGTAGTAGTAACAGTAGTTGTATTACTAGTGGTAGTTTTAGTAATAGTAGTAGTAGTAGTAGTACTAGAAGTCGAAGTAGTCATAGCAATAGTTATACTAATAGTAGTAGTAGTAATAGTAGTAGTAGTCAGCGACGTTATTGTAGTAGTAGTAGCAGCTGTAGTAGTAGTAGGAGTAGTAGTAGTAGTAGTAATTGTATTAGTACTAGTAGTGAAAATTCTTGTAGTAGTAGTATTTGTAGTAGTTGTTGTTGTAGTAGTGTTAGTAGTATTCGTTGCTACAGTCGTAGTAGCATTAGCACTATTAGTAGCAGCAGTAGTAGCATTAGAAGAAGTAGTAGTAGCAGTAGTAGTAGTAGTGGTAGTGGCAGTTTTGGCAGCTGTAATAGTAGAAGTAATAGTAGTCGTAATAGTTGTAGTCGCACTAACAGTAGTAGTAATAGTAAGTATTGTTGTACTAGTAGTGTTAGTAGCAGTAGTAGTAATATTAGTAGTAGGAGTAGTAATTGTTGTAGTAAGAGTAGTAGCAGTAGTAGTAGTAGCAGCTATGTTAGTAGTAGTAGTAGTAGTAGTAGTAGTAGCTGTAATAGTAGTGGTGGTAGAAGTAGTAGTAATAGTATGAGAAGTTGAGTTGTAGCAGTAGTAGGAGAAGAATTAGTAGTAGCTGTAGTTGTACTAGTAGGAGTAGAAGTAGTAGCAGGAATAGTGGTAGCAGTCATACTAGTAATAGTCATTATAGAAGTAGTAGTAGTAGTAGCAGTAGCAATAGTAGTAGTAGTACTAGTTGTAGTAGTAGCTGTAGAAGTAGTTATGGCAGTTGTAGTTCTGGCAATAGTAGTTGCCGTAGGCAAAGTAGTAGAACTAGCAGTACTACTAGTAGTAGTAGGAGATGTAGTAGTAGTAGTAGTAGTAGTAGTAGAACTAGTAGTAATAATAGTAGTACTAGAAGTTGTTGTTGTTGTTGTTATTGTTGTTGTAGTAGTAGTAGCAGTAGCTTGAGGAGCAGTAGTAGCAGCAGAAGGAGAAGTAGTAGTAGTAGTAGTAGTAGTTTTACCAGTAGGAGTACTAGTAGTAGTGGTGGTAGTAGTAATAGGCGTAGTAGTGGTAGGAGTAGTTGTAGAAGTAGTAGCACTAGTTGCAATAGTAGTAGTAGTAGCCGTAATAGTAGTAGTAGTAATACTAGGAGTAGTAGTAGTAGTAATAGTAGTAGTAGTAGGTGTAGTAGTAGGTGCAGTAGTAGTAGTAGTAGTAGTGGCAAAAATAGTTGTAGTAGCAGTAGTAATAGTAGAAGTGTTAGGAGTAGTAGTAGTAGTAGCAATCGTAGTAGTTGTAGTTGTAGTAGTAGTGGTAGTAGTAGCACTGGAAGTGGCTATAGTAGTACTTGTAATAGTAGTAGTAATACAAGTAGTAGTAGGAGGAGTAGTAGTAGTTATACTAGTAGTAAGAGTAGTAGTAGTAGTAACTGTAGTAGTAATAGTGGTAGTTATAGTAGAAGAGGTACTATTAGTAGAAGAAGTAGTGGTATTTGTAGGATAGCAATAGTAGTTATTATTGTAGAAGTACTAGGAATAGTCATAGAAGTAGAAGTTGTAGCAGTAAGAGTAACAAAAATAGCAGTAGTAGTAGTTGCCGTACTAGTAGGAGTAGTAGTTTTAGAAGGAGTAGTAGTAGTTGTGGTAGTATTATTACTAGTAGTAGCAGTAACAATACTAGTAGAAGTAGTGGTGTAAGTAGTAGTAGCAGTACTAGTAGTGGTAGAAATAGTTGTAGAAGTTGTAGTTATTGTAGTAGTTGTAGCAATAGTAGCAGCAACAATAGTAGTAGTACAAGTAGTAGTAGACCTATTAGTAGTAATAGTAGTAATCGAAGAAGAAGAAGAAGTAGTAGTAGTAGTAGTAGTAGTAGTAGTTGTTGTTGTTGTTGTTGTAGTAGTAGTTGCAGTAGGACATGTTGTAGGAGTAGTAGTTGCAGTAGTTGAAGTCATAGTTGTAGGAGTTGTAGCAGTAGTTATTATTGTTGTAGTATTCGTCGAAGCAATATTAGTAGCAGGAGTAGGAGTAATACTAGCATTAGTAGTAGTAGTAGTAGTAGTAATAGTGCTAGGTGTAGCAGTAGTAGAAGTATTTATTGTAGTAGTAGTAGTAGTAATAGCAGTGGCATTAGGAGTAGTAGTAGTTGTTGTCATTGTTGTTGTTGTGGTAATAATTGCGGTAATTCTAGTAATAGTAGTAGTAGTAAAAATAGTGGAAGTATGAGTAGTGGGAGTAGCACTAACAGAAGTAGTAGTAGTAGAAGTAGTAGTAGTTGCAGTAGTTCTAGTTTTAGTAATAGTAGTAGTAGTAGTAGTAGTTGTTGTTGTTGTTGTTGTAGTAGCAACATTAGTAGTAGTAGTAGAAGTAGCAGTAGTAGTGGTTGTGTTAGTGGTAGTAGTACTAGTAGTAGTAGCAGTTGGAGTAGTAGTAGTAGTCATAGTAGCTATCGTAGGTGTACTAGTAGAAGTAGTAATTGTAATATTAATAGTTGTTGTAGTAGTAGTAGTAGTAGTAGTAGAAGCAGTAGTAGTAGTAGAAGTAGTGGAAGTTGTAGAGTAGCAGTAGTAATTGTAGTTATAGAAGTACTAGGAGGAGTCGCAGTAGTAAGATTAGTAGCAGTTCTAGTTGTGGTTGTAGGAGTAGTAGAAATAGCAGCTGTAGCTACAATATTGGTTGTAGTAATAGCAATAGTAGTAGTCGTCGTAGTAGTAGTAGTAGTAGTAATCGTAGTAGTAGTAGTAGTAATAGTAGTAGTTGTTGTTGTTGTAGTAGTAGGAGTAGCAGTAGTAGTAGGAGTAGCAGCAGTAGTAGTAGTAGTAGTAGTAGTAGTAGTATTAGTAGTAGTGGTAGAGGTAGTAGTTGTTGTACTAGTTGTAGTGGATGTAATTGTAGAAGTTGTAGTAGTGGTTGTAGCGGTAGTAATAGTAGTAGTAGTGGCAATATCAGCAACACTAGCAATTGTACTACTACTAGTAGTAGTAGGAGTAGTAGGAGGAATCGGTGCAGGAGTAGGACTAGTAGGTGAAGTATTAGTAGAAATAGTAGTCGTAGTAGTACAAGTAGTAGTAGTAGCAGGAGTAGTAGTAGGAGTAGTAGTAGCCGTAGTAGAAGTAATAATAGTAGCAGTCGTTGTAGTAGAAGTAGTATTAGTAGTAGCATTACTAGTAACAATAGTACTATAGAAGTAGTGGGAGAAATAGTAGCAACAGGAGTAGTAGTAGTAGTAGTAGTAGTTGTTGTTGTTGTAAAAATAGTTGTAGTTGTAGTGGTAGTAATTGTAGTTGTAGTTATAGCACTAGTTGAAGTAATAGTAGTAGTTGTTGTAGTAGTTGTTGTATTAGTGGTAGTAATAGTAGTAGGGGTATTAGTAGTAGTTGTAGTTATTGCACTAGTTGAAGTAATAGTAGCAGTAGTTGGAGTAGTAGTTGTAGTAGTGGTAGTAATGGTAGTAGTAGTAGTAGTAGGGGTATTAGGAGTAGTTGCAGTAGAAGTAGTAGTAGTAATAGTAGTACTAGTAGTAGTAGTAGTAGGGGTGTTAGGAGTAGTAGTTGTTGTTGTTGTAGTAGTGGTAGTAATAACGGTAATTCTGGCAGTAGTGGTTCGAGTAGTAGTGGTTGTAGTATTAATAGTGGAAGTAGGAGTAGTAGTAGCCGTAGTGGTAGTAGTTGTTGTTGTTGTAGTAGTAGTAGTTGTTGTAAAAGTAGTAGTGAATGCCATAGTACATGTAGTTGTAGTAGTCGTCGTTGTAGTAGTAGTAAAAGTAGTAGCAATTGTAGTTGCATCTACAACTTTAGCTGTAGTAGTAGTAGTAGCAGCAGAAGTATTCGTAGTAGTAGTAGTATTCATATTCGCAGATGTAGTAATAGTAGTTGGAGAAGCATTAGCAGCAATAGGAGTAATACAGTTAATAGTTGATGTTTTAGTAGTAGTATTTGTAGTAGTGGTAGTAGCAGCAGTAGTAGTAGTAGTTGTTGTTATTGTTGTTGTTGTAGTGGTAGTAATAGTATTAGTATCAGTACTCGTTGTACTAGTTCTAGCAGTAGTAGAAGTACTTGTAGCAGTAGTAATAGTAGTAATAATAGTAGTAGTACCATTAGTAGTAGTAGCGGCCACAATAGTAGTCCTAGTGGTGCTACTAGGAGAAGCAGTAATAGGAGCTCTCGTTGTTGTGGTATTATTCAGAGTTGTGGTAGTTGTAATTACGGGACTATTAGTAGTAATAGCACTAGAAGTAACATAAAAAGTACTAGTCGTAGTAGTAGTAGTAGTAGTTATTATTGTTGTTGTTGTTGCTGTTGCATTTTTAAGAGTAGTAGTGAAAGTAGGAGTGGTTGTAGTAGTAGTAGTACTAGTAGATGTAGTAGTAGTAGTAGCATTACTAGTAGTAGTAGTAGTAGTAGTAGTACTAGTAGTAGTAGTAGCAGCAATAGTAGTAGTAGTAGTCGTAGTAGTAGTAATAGTAGTAGTAGTGGTATTAGTAGTAGTAGTTGTAGCAGTAGCAGAAGCAGCAGTAGTAGTAATGGTAGTTGGAGTAGCAGCAACAAGAACAACATTATTAATAATAGTAGTAGTAGTAGTAGCAGTAGTAATAGTAATCAATGTAGCAGTAGTAGTAGTAGTAGTAGTAATAGCAGTTGAAGTTGTAGTAGTAGTAGTAGTAGTAGTAGTAGTAGTAGTAGTAGTAGTAGTAGTAGTAGTAGTAGTAGTAGCAGTAGTAGTAATAGCAGTAGTAGTTGTAGCACTAGTAGAGGTAATAGTAGAAGTAGCAGTAATAGAGTAGTAGTTAGACTAGTAGTTGTAGTAATAGCAGCAATCGTAGTAGTAGTAGTAGTAGTAGTAGTAGTAGTAGTAGTAGTAGTAGTAGTAGTAGTAGTAGAAATAGTAGTAGTAGTAGTAGTACTGGTAGTGATAGGGGGTAATTCTAGTGATAGTGGTAGTGGTAGTAATAGTAGACGTTGGAGTAGTAGTAGCAGCAGAAGTAGAAGTAGTAATAGCAGTAGTAGTAATAATAGTAGGAGTAGCAGTTGGAGTAGCAATAGAAGTAGTGGTAGTAGTAGTTGAAGTGGTATTAGTAGCAGTAGGAGCAATAGTTGTACCAACAGTAGTTGTAGTAGTAGTTATTATTGTGGTTATTATAGTTGTTGTCGTAGTAGCTATAGTAGAAGTAGTAGTAGAAGTAGCAGCAATAGTAGTGGTTGTAGTAGCAGTAGCAGTAGTAATAGGAATCATAGTGGTAGTAGCAGCTGGAGTCGCAGTAGTTGTACCAATAGTAGTAGTGGTAGTACTAGGTGTAGTGAATGTAGTAGTAGTCGTGCTAGTAGTAGAAGTGGCAGTAGAAGTAGTAGTTGTACTTGGAGTAGCAACAATAGTAGTAGAAGTAGTAGTAGTAGTAGCAGTTGTCGTACTAGTAGTAGTAGACGCAGTAGCAGTAGCAGCAGTGGTAGTAGTAGAAGTAATAGTAGTAGTAGTGGTGGTGGTGGTGGTGGTGGTCGTGGTAGTAGTAGTAGTAGTGGTAGTAGTCGTAGGAGTAGTGGTAGAAGTAGTAGCCCTGGTAGCCGTAATAGTTGTAGTGGTAGTACTTGTAGGAGTAGCAGTTGTCCAAGTTTTAGTAGTAGTAGTAGCAAAAGTAGCAATAGTAGTAGTAGTAGTAGTAGTAGTCGTGGTGGTGGTGGTGGTAGTAGTAGTTGTAGTAGTGATAGCAGCAGAAGTAGTAGTAATAATTGTAGTACTAGGAGGAGGAGTAGTAGTGGTAGTAGTAGTTGTTGTAGTAGCAGTAGCAGCAGTAGAAGTAGTAGTAATAGTATTACTTGTAGTAGTAGTAGTAGTGTTAGTTGTAGTAATAGTAGTAATAATATTAGTAGCAGCAGTAGTAGTGACAGTAGTTGGAGTAGTAGCTAAAACAGTAGTGATAATTGTAGTAGTAGTCCCTGTAGTTGTTGTGGTAGTAATAGTAGAAGAAGTAGCAATAGTGGCAGTAGTAAAAGTTGTAGTAGTGGTAGCAGTAATTATAGTTGGAGAAGTGGCAATAGCTGCAATCGTAGAAGCAGCAGTAGTAATAGTAGTAGCAGTAGTAGTAGTAGTAGTTACAGCAGCAGCAGTATTAGTACTAGCTGTAGCATTTGTAGTAGTAGTAGTAGTTATAGTAGTAATAGTATCAGTAGTGGTAGTAGTAGAAGTAGTAGTCACACTTGTACCAATGGTAGTAGTTGTTGTTGTAATAGTAGTAGGAATAGGTGTAGGAGTGGGAATAGTAGTAGGAGTAGCAATTGAAGTAGTAGGAGTAGGAGTATTACTATTTGTTGCAGTAGTAGTAGTAGTAGCAGTAGTGGTAATAGGAGTATTAGTAGCTATAGTAGTAGTAGTAATAATAGTTATAGGAGTAATAGTTGTAATAGTAGTAGCCGTAGGAACAATAGTATTAGTAGTAGTAATAGTAGTAGTATTATTAGTAATAGTAGCTGTAGCAATAGTAGTAGTAGTTGTAGTAGTAGTAACAGTCGTAGAGTAGAAGTAGAAGTGCTAGGCGTTGAAGTTGAAATAGTGGTAGTAGCAGTAGGAGTAATAGTTGTAATAATAGTAGTAGTAGTCGCAGTATGTAGTAGTACTAATTGTAATTGTAGTAGTCGCAGTAGTAGTAGGAGCAGTAATATTAGTATGTGTAGCAATAGTAGTACTAGGGGTCGTAGTAGTGATAGTTGCAGTAGTAGTGGTGGTAGCATTAGTAGTAGTAGTAGAAGAAGAAGAAAAAGAAGAAGCAATAGAAGTTCTGGTAGTAGTAGTAGAAGTAGTTGTCGCAATACTAGTGGTAATAGTAGCCATTGTAGTTGGAGTTGAAGCAATAGAAGTAGTAGGAATATTTGTAATAATAGTTGTTGTAGGGGTAGACATCCTAGTAGTAGCAGTTGTAGAAGCTGTAGTAGTAGTGGTAGTAGCAGTTGTTCTAATAGTAGTTTGAGTAGCAGCAACAATAGCAGCATCAGTAGTTATAGCAATTGTAGTAGTGGTAGCAGCATAAGTAGTAGTCATCGCAGTAGTTGTAGTCATAGTAGTAGCAGTTGTACTTGTCATTTTGTAGTAATTGTAGTTGTAGCAGTAGTAGTGGCAGTAGTAGTAGTAGTATTAATAGAAGTATTACTAACAGTAGTTGTAGCACTAGGAGTAGTAGGCGTAGGAGAAATAGTGGTAGCAATAGTATTAATAGTAGTAGTAGTAGCAATAGTAGAAGTAGTAGTAGTAGTAGTAGTAGGGGTAGTAGCAATAGTACTTGCAGAAGTAGCAGTACTAGCTGCAAATGTAGTAGTAGTAGAGCGAGTAGTAATAGTTGTATCAGTAGCAGTAGTAGAAGTAATAGTAGTTGTAGCAGTAGCAGTAGCAGTAGAGCAAGTAGTAATAGTAGTAGCGGTAGCAGTAATTGAAGTAATAGTAGTTGTCGCAGTAGTAGTAGCAGTAGTACTAGTAGCAATAGTTATAGCAGCAGCAATAGTTGTTGTAGTAGCAGTACTAGTAGTAGTAGTTGTTGTTGTCGTTGCAGTAGTGGTGGTAGTAGTAGTAGTAGGAGCAGTAGTACTAGTAGCAGTAGAAGTAGTAGTAGTAATAGTAGTAGTAGCAGCAGCAGTAGTAGTATTAGTAGTAGGAGTAGTAGTAGGAGTAGAACGAGTAGCAGGAGTAGCTGTAGCACTAGTAGAAGTAATAGTAGCAGTAGTAGGAGGAGTAGTAGTAGTTGTTGTAGTAGTAGTAGTAAGTGTAGTAGTTGTACTAGCGATACTAGTAGTAGTAGTATTAGTAGTCGTCGTAGTAGTAGTAGTAGTAGTAGTAGTACTAGCAGTAGTAGTAGTAGTAATAGTAGTAGAAGTAGTGGTAGTGGTAGTAGTCGTAGGAGTACGAGTAGGAGTAGTGGTAGAAGTTGTAGCCCTAGTAGGAGTAATAGTTGTAGTGGTAGTAGTTGTAGGTGTAGCAGTAGTCCAAGTTGTAGTAGTAGTAGTAGCAAAAGTAGCAATAGTAGTAGTAGTAGTTGTTCGGGTGGTGGTGGCGGCAGTAGTAGTTGTAGTAATGATAGCAGCAAAAGTAGTAGTAATAATTGTAGTACTAGGAGGAGTAGTAGTAGTGGTCGTAGTTGTTGTTGTAGTAGCAGTAGCAGCAGTAGAAGTAGTAGTAATAGTATTACTTGTAGTAGTAGTAGTAGTGTTGGTTGTAGTAATAGTAGTAATAATATTAGTAGCAGCCGTAGTAGTGATAGTAGTTGGAGTAGTAGCTAAAACAGTAGTGATAATTGTAGTAGTAGTACCTGTAGTTGTTGTGGTAGTAATAGTAGAAGAAGTAGCAATAGTAGTCGTAGTAGAAGTTGTAGTAGTGGTAGCAGTAATTGTAGTTGGAGAAGTGGCAACAGCTGCAGTAGCAGAAGCAGTAGTAGTAATAGTAGTAGTAGTAGTAGTAGCAGTAGTAGTAGTAGTTATAGCAGCAGCAGTATTAGTACTAGCAGTAGCATTTGTAGTTGTAGCAGTAGTCTTAGTAGTAATAGTATCAGTAGTGGTAGTAGTAGAAGTACTAGTCACACTAGTACCAGTGGTAGTAGTTGTTGTTGTAATAGTAGTAGGAATAGGTGTAGGAGTGGGAATAGTAGTAGGAGTAGCAATTGAAGTAGTAGGAGTAGGAGTATTACTATTTGTTGCAGTAGTTGTAGTAGTAGCTGTAGTGGTAATAGGAGTATTAGTAGCTGTAGTAGTAGTAGGACTAATAGTTGTAGGAGTAATAGTTGTACTAGTAGTAGCCGTAGCAACAATAGTAGTAGTAGTTATAGTAGTAGTCATAGTTGTAGAGTCGCAGTTGGAGTAGCAGTAGAAGTGCTAGGCGTTGAAGTTGAAGTAGTGGTAGTAGCAGTAGGAGTAATAGTTGTAATAGTAGTAGTAGTAGTAGCAGCAGTAGCAGTACTAATTGTAGTAGTAGAAGTCGCAGCAGTAGTAGGAGTAGTAATATTAGTAGGCGTAGCAATAGTAGCAGTAGGGGTCGTAGTAGTGATAGTTGCAGTAGTAGTGGTGGCAGCATTAGTTGTAGTACTAGTAGAAGAAGAAAAAGAAGAAGCAATAGAAGTTCTGGTAGTAGTAGAAGTAGTTGTGGCGATACTAATGGTAATAGTAGTAATTATAGTTGGAGTTGAAGCAACAGAAGTAGTAGCAATAGTTGTAATAATAGTTGTTGTAGTGGCACACATCCTTGTAGTAGCAGTTGTAGAAGCTGTAGTAGTAGTGGTAGTAGCAGTTCTTCTAATAGTAGTTTGAGTAGCAGCAACAATAGCAGCATCAGTAGTTATAGCAATTGTAGTAGTGGAAGCAGCATAAGTAGTAGTCATCGCAGTAGTTGTAGTCATAGTTGTAGTAGTTGTACTTGTCATTGTTGTAGTAATTGTAGTTGTAGCAGTAGTAGTGGCAGTAGTAGTAGTAGTATTAATAGAAGTATTACTAAAAGTAGTTGTAGCACTAGGAGTAGTAGGCGTAGGAGAAATAGTGGTAGCAATAGTATTAATAGTAGTACTAGTAGCAATAGTAGAAGTAGTAGTAGTAGTAGTAGTATCAATTGAAATAGAAGTAGTAGTAGTAGTAGGGGTAGTAGTAATAGTACTTGCAGAAGTAGTAGTACTAGCTGCAAATGTTGTAGTAGTAGAGCAAGGAGTAATAGAAGCAGTAGTAGTTGTAGCAGTAGCAGTAGAGCAAGTAGTAATAGTAGTAGCGGTAGCAGTAATTGAAGTAATAGTAGTTGTAGCAGTAGCAGTAGCAGTAGTACTAGCAGCAATAGTTATAGCAGCAGCAATAGTTGTAGTAGTAGCAGTAGTAGTGGCAGTACTAGTAATAGTTGTTGTTGTTGTTGTTGCAGTAGTGGTAGTAGTAGTAGTAGGAGCAATAGTACTAGTAGGAGTAGTAGTAGTAGTAGTAATAGTAGTAGTAGCAGCAGCAGTAGTAGTATTAGTAATAGGAGCAGTAGTAGTAGGAGTAGTTGTAGCACTAGTAGAAGTAATAGTACCAGCAGTTGGAGGAGTAGTAGTAGTAGTAAAAGTTGTAGTAAGTGTAGTAGTTGTACTAGCGATAGTAGTAGTAGTTGTAGTAGTAGTAGTAAAAGTTGTAGTAAGTGCAGTAGTTGTACTAGCGATAGTAGTAGTAGTAGTAGTAGTAGTAGTAGTAGTAGTAGTAGTAGTTGTTGTTGTTGTTGTTGTTGTTGTTGTTGTTGTTGTTGTTATTGTTGTTGTAGTAGTAGTAGTAGTAGCAGTAGCAGCAGTAGCAGCAGCAGCAGCAGTAGTAGTAGTAGTAGTAGTAGTAGCAGTAGCTGTAGCAACAGCAATAGTAGTGGTATTGTTGCAGAAGTAGTAGTTGTAGTAGTTGTAGGTGTAGTAGTCGTACTTATCGCTGTAGTAGCATTACTTGCAGAAGTCATATTAGTTGTTGCCATAGCGGCTATAGTAGACATAGTAGTAGTTGTAATAATCATAGTAGTAGTAGTAGCTGTAGAAGTAATGGTATTAGTAGTAGTCGCAATAGTAGAAGTAGTAGCACTAGTAGCAGTAGCAGTAGCAGCCGGAACAGCAGTAGGAGTAGTGGTAGTTGCAGTAGTAGTAGTCACAACAGCGGCAGTAGAGGCAACAGTAGTAGTTTTAGTTGCAGTAGTTGTAGTGGCAGAAGTAGCGGTAGTAGGGGTAGTTGTATTAGTAGTAGTAGTACCTATAGTTGTAGTAGCAGTAGTAGTAGTAGGAGGAGTAGTAGTAGTAGTTGTTGTTGTTGTTGTAGTAGTAGAAGTAGTAGTAGTAGAAGTATTAATTGTAGTAGTCGTAGTAATAGTGATAGTAGTAGAAGTAGTAGTAGTAGTTGTATGTGTAACAATAGTGTTAGTAGATGTCATTGTAATAGTATGAGGTGTAGTAGTTGCTTCATAGTAGTAGGTGTAGTAGTAGTAGTTCTATGTGTAATAGTAGTCTTAGTAGATGTCGTTGTAGTAGTACGAGTAGTAATTGTTGGAGGAGCAGTCGTAATGGCAGTAGCAGAAGTAGTAGTATTAGAAACTGTAATAGTAGTTGTTGTAGTAGTAGCAGTAATTCAAGTAGTAGTAGTTGTGGTAGTAGTGTAGTAGTACTAGCAGTAGTAGTAGGAGGAGTAGTCACATTAGTAGTTGTAGAAGGAGTAGAGGTAGTCGCAGCAATAGTAGTAGAAGTAGCAATAGTAGTGGTAGTTGTAGAAGTAGTAGTAGTACAGTACGAGTAGCAGCAGCAGCAGCAGCAGAAGTAATGGTAGTAGTACTAGTAGAAGCAGTAGTACTAATAGTGGAGGTGGTGGTAGTAGTAGTAGTAGTAGTTGAATTAGAAGTAGCAGTACTTGTTATTTTAGAAGTAGTAGTAGTACTAATTGCAGTAGTAGCAGTAGTAGTGGAATTAAGAATAGTAATACTTTTAGTGGCAGTTGCAGTAGCAGCAACAGCTGGAGGAGTAGTAGTAGTAGGTATAGTTGTAGCACTAATAGTTGCAATAGTAATCATACTCAAAGTAGCAGCAGGAGTGGTAGTAGTAGCACAGTAGTAGTAGTAGCTATAATAGTATTAGTAGTAGTAGTAGTAGTACTACTACTACTAGTAGTAGTAGTATCGTAGCATAAGTTGGAGTGGTAGTAGTTGTAGGTTTAGTAGTCGTAGTTATAGTAGTTGTAGCAGTAGTTGTAGAAGTCATAGTAGTTGTTGCCATAGTGGCTGTAGTAGACATAGTAGTAGTTGTAATAGTCATACTAGTAGTAGTAGCCGTAGTAATAGCAGTATTAATAGTAGTCACAATAGCAGAAGCAGTAGCACTAGTAGTAGTAGTAGTAGTAGTAAGCAGCAGCAGCAGCAGTAGTAGTAGAGGCAGCAGTAGTAGTATTAGTTGCAGCAGTAGTAGTAGTAGCAGCAGTAGTGGTAGTAGGGGTAGTAGCATTAGTAGTAGTACTATCAGTAGTAGTAGTAGCTGTAGTAGTAGGAGGAGGTGCAGTAGTAGTAGTAGTAGTATTAGTAGTAGCAGAATTAATTGTAGTAGTCATAGTAAAAGTCATAGTAGTAAGAGTAGTAGTAGCAGTCGTACGAGTAATAGTAGTGTCAGTAGAAGTAATTGTAGTAGTACGAGCAACAATAGTTGCTGAAGGAGCAGTCATAGTAGTAGTAGCTATAGTAGTAGTATTAAAAATAATAATAGTAGTAGTTGTAGGAGTAGCAGTAATTCAAGTAGTAGTAGTTGTGGTAGTAGTGTGGTAGTGTTAGCAGAAGTAGGAGTAGTCATAGCGATAGTAGTAGAAGTAGCAATAGTAGTGGTAACAGTAGTAGTAGTAGTAGTGCAGTATGCGTAGCAGTAGCAGAAGTAATGGTAGTAGTAGAAGTAGTAGTAGTAGTAGTGGAAGTAGTAGTAGTAGTAGTGGTAGCCGAATTAGAAGTAGCAATAGTTGTTGTTTTAGAAGTAGTTCTACTAGTACCAATTATAGCAATAGTAGTAGTAGTAGTAGCAGCAGTAGTTGTGGAATTAGCAATAGTAATAGTTTTAGTTGCAGTAGTAGTAGGAGCAGTAGTAGTAGTAGTAGTAGTAGTAGTAGTAGTTGCAGTTGTAGTACTAGTAGTTGCAATAGCAGTAGTACTCAAAGTAGTTGTAGGAGTAGTGGTGGTGGTGGTGGTGGTAGTAGTAGTAGTAGCAGTAGCAGTAGTAGTAGTAGTAGCAGTAGTATTAGTAGTAGTAGTATTAGTAGTAGCTGTAGCAGCAGCAGTAGTAGTAGTAGTAGTAGTAGTAGTAGCAGCAGCAGCAATAGTAGTAGTATTGTAGCCGAAGTAGTAGTAGTAGTAGTAGTAGTAGCAGCAGCAGCAGCAATAGTAGTAGTATTGTAGCCGAAGTAGTAGTAGTAGTAGTTGTAGGTGTAGTAGTCGTAGTTATAGTAGTAGTAGTAATAGTAGTAGGAGTAGTAGTATCAGTAGTAGTAGTAGTAGAAACAGTAGTGGTAGTACGAGTAGTAGTATAGTAGTAGTAGCAGTAGTAGTAGTAGTAGTAGTAGTAGTAGTAGTAGTAGTAGTGATGGTGGTGGTGGTGGTAGTAGTGTAGTAGTAGTAGTCGTAGTAGTAGTGATGGTGGTGGTGGTGGTAGTAGTGTAGTAGTAGTAGCCGTATTAATTGCAGTAGTCGTAGTAATAGTCATAGTACTAGTAGGAGTAGCAGTAATTGTATGAGTAACAGTAGTGTAAGTAGAAGTAATTGTAGTAGTACGAGCAGTAGTCGTTGTTGAAGGAGCTGTCGTAGTGGTAGTAGCAGTTGAAGTAGTATTAAAAATAGTAATAGTAGTAGTTGTAGCAGTAGTAGTAATTCAAGAAGTAGTAGTTGTGGTAGTAGTGTAGTAGTAGTTGAAATAGTAGGATGAGGAGTAGTCACATTAGTAGTAGTAGAAGGAGTAGGGGTAGTCGGAGAAATAGTAGTAGTAGCAGTAGTAGTAGTAGGATTGCAGTATGAGTAGCAGTAGCAGCAGAAGTAATGGTAGTAGTAGTTGTTGATGTAGTCGAATTAGAAGTAGTTGTAGTTGTTATTTCAGAAATAGTTGTAGTAGTACTAATTGCAGTAGTAGTAGTAGTTGTTGTAGTTGGAGGAGGAGTAGTAGTAGTAGTTGCAGTTGTAGTAGTAGTAGTGGGAGTACTAATAGGAATCTGAGTAGTAATAGTAGTAGTATTAGTTGTAGCAGTAGTTGCATTAGTAATAGTAGTTGCAGTTGTAGCAGTAGTAGTAGTAGTAGTAGCAACAACAGTAGTAGTTATAGTAATTGTAATGGTAGTAGGAGTAGTAGGACAAGTAGCAGTAGAAGTAGCAAAAGTAGTAGCAATAATAGAAGTAGTAGTAATAGTAGTAGTAGTAGTAGTAGGAGTAGTATTACTAGGAGTAATAACAATAGTAGTAGTTGTTGTAGTAGTAGTAGTCGCAATAATAGTCGTATTAGTAATAATAGTAGTTGTAGGAGTAGAAGCAAAAGAAGTAGTTGTATTAGTTGTCATAGTGGTAGTACTTGTTGTTGTTGTTGTAGTAGTAGTAGTAGAAATAGTGGTAGTAGTAGTCCTTGTAGTAGTAGTAGTAGTAGTACAAGTTATAGTAGTAGTTGTTGTAGTAGTAGTTGTTCTAGTAGTAGTTGTAGTAGTAGTAGTAGTGGTAGTAGAAATACTAGTAGTAGTACTAGTTGTTGTAGTAGTAGTTGTTGTAGTTGCTGTAGTAGTAGTAGGAGTAGTAGGAGCACTAGCAGCAACAGCAACAACAACAGCAGTAGCAGCCGCAGTAGCAGGGGGAGGAGGAGGAGGAGTAGTAGTAGTAGTAATAGTAGTAGTAGTAGTAGTAGTAGTAGTACTAGTAGTAGTACAAGTAGTAGTAGTTGTTGTTGTTGTGGTTGTTGTTGTAGCAATAGTAGAAGTACATGTATTAGTAGTACTAGTTTAAGTAGTAGAGTAGTAGTAGTTGTTGCAGTTGTAGTAGCAAGAGTAGCAGTAGTACTAGTGGTATTTGCAGAAGAAGTTATTATTGTTGCCACTGTAGTAGTTGTAGTAATACTTGTAGTAGTAGTAGCAGAGGTTGTTGTAGTAGTAGTCATGGTAGTAATGGCAAGAGCAGCAACAATAGTAGTAGTAGCAATACTAGTAGCAGTAGTAGCAGCAACTGTAGTTGTTGTAGCACTTTTAGCATTGGGAATAGTAGCAGAAGTAGTTGTGTTGTTGTAGTAGTAGTAGTAGTCGCTGAAGTAGTAGTAGTAGTAGTTGCAGTAATAGTAGCAGTAATAGTAGTTGTTGTAACAGTAGTAGTAACAATAGAAGAAGTACTAGTAGTAGCAGAAGTTGTAGTAGTGATAGTAGTAGTCGTAGTAGTAGTAGTAGTAGTAGTAGTAGTAGTATTAGTAGTAGTAGTAGTAGTAGAAGAAGAAGAAGTACTAATTGTAGCAGGATTTGTAGTAGTGATAGTAGTAGTAGTAGTAGTAGTAGTAGTAGAAGAAGTAGTAGTAGTAGTAGTAGAAGTAGTAGTAGTAGTAATAATAGTAGTAGTTGTGGTAGGAGTAGTTGTAGGCATTGTAATAGGAGTTGGAGGAGCTGTAGTAATAGTAGTTGTTGTAGTAGTAGGATTTGCAATAGAAGTAGGAGCAGAGGCAGTAGCAATAGTAGTAGTAGTAGTAAGAAGAGTAGTAGTATGAGTAGCGATAGAAGCAGTAGTAGTGGTAGCAGTAGTAGCAGTAATGGTAGTGGAAGTAGTTGTAGTTGTAGTAGTAGCGGCAGTAGTAGTAGCAGCAGCAGTAATAGTAGTAGTTGTAGCAGCATAACCAATAGTAGCAGTTGGAGCAAAAGTTGTAGTAGTGGTAGTAGTAGTGACTATTGTAATGGTAGTAGTAGTAGTAGTAGCAGTCATTATAGTGGTAGCAGTAGCAGTGGTAGTACCAGTAGTTGTAGTCGTCGTAGCAGTGGTAGTGGTAGTAGTACTAGTATTAGTCATTGTAGCGGTACTAGTAGCAGAAGTAGTAGTTGTAGGAAAAGAACTAGCAATAGCAGCAGCAGTAGCAATAGTAGTAATAGCAGCTATAGTAGTAGTTGTATTAGTTGGAATAGTCGTCATTGGATTACTAGTAGTAGCAGCCGTAGTAGCAGTAGTTACAGTAGTAGTAGTAGTAGTAGCAGTAATAGTTGTAGGAGTTGTAGTAGCCGTTGTAGCATTAGTAGTTGCCATCACTGTATTAGTAGAAGTAGTTGTAGTGCAAGTAGTAGAAGTAGTTGTAGTAGAAGTAGCAGTAGCAGTAGTGGTAGTCGTAGTAGTAGTATTCATAGCAATAGTAATAGAAGTACTAGTTGTAGTAGAAGTAGGTATTGTAGTAGAAGCAGTAGTCGTTGTAGGTGTTCTAGAAGTAGCAGTAGCAGTAATAGTATTACTAGTAAAAGTAGTAGTAGTTGTAATCGTAGTAGTACTAGTTGTAGTAGATAGAGTGATGGCAGTAGTAGTAGTAGTAGTAGGAGTGGAAGTAGTAGTATTAGTAGTAGGAGTAACAGCAGTAGTAGTAGAAGTAATAGTAGCAGCAGCAGTGGTAGTAGTAGTAGTAGCAGTAGAAGCATTAGTAGCAGTATTAGCAGCAGCAGCAGCAGCAGTAGTAGCAGTAGTAGTTGTTGCATTTGTAGTACTAGTATTTGCAATAGTAGTAGCACTCAAAGTAGTAGCAAGAGTAGTAATAGTAGCAGTCGTAGTAGTAGCAGTAGTTGTAGTTCTTGTTGTAGTTAAAGTAGTAGTAGTAGTAGTAATAGTACTAGTAGCAGCAGCAGCAGTAGTAGTAGTAGTAGCAATAGTAGTAGTATTGTAGCAGAAGTAGTAGTGGTGGTAGTAGTAGTAGAAATAGTAATAGCAGTAGTTGTAGGAGTTGTAGTAATTCAAGTAGTCGTAGTTGTGGCGATAGTGTAGTAGTAGTAGTTGTTGTTGTTGTTGTTGTTGTTGCTGTAGTAGTAGTAGTAGCAATAGTAGTAGTATTGTAGCAGAAGTAGTAGTGGTAGTTGTAGTTGTAGAAATTGTAATAGTAGTAGTTGTAGGAGTTGTAGTCATTCAAGTGGTAGTAGTTGTGGCAGTAGTGTAGTAGTAGTAGAAGTAGTAGTAGGAGGAGTAGTTACCTTAGTAGTAGTAGAAGGAGTAGAGGTAGGCACAGCAGCAGTAGTGGAAGTAGTGATAGTAGTGGTGGTGGTAGTAGTAGTAGTCGTAGTAGTGCAGTACAAGTAGCAATAGTAGCAGCAGCTGCAGCAGAAGTAATGGCAGTGATAGTTGTAGGAGCAGTAGTAGTAGTAGTAGAAGTAACAGTAGTAGTAGTGGTAGCCGAATTCGAAGTAGCAATAGTTGTTGGTTTAGAAGTAGCTGTAGTAGTACTAATTCTAGCATCAGCAGCAGCAGTAGTAGCAGTAGCAGTAGTAGTGGAATTTGCAATAGTAATTATTTTAGTTGCAGTAGACGCAGCAGCAGCAGCAGTAGTAGTAGTTGCAGTTGTAGTACTAGTAGTTGCAATAGCAGTAGTACTCAAAGTAGTCGTATAAGTTGCAAAAGTAGTAGTAGCAGCAGCAGTTGCTATATTAGGGGTTGTATTATTAGTAGTAGTAGTACCAGTAGTAGTAGTAGTAGTTGTTGTAGTAATAGTAGTAGTACTAGTTTTTGTAGCAGTAGTAGTTGTTGTTGTAGCAATTGTAGTGGTTAGCAATCGAAGTAGTGGTACAAGTTGTAGAAGTATGAGTAGTAATAATAGTTGTGGTAGTACTTGTTGAAGTAGTCATAGTAGTAGTACGAGCATGGGAGGTAGTAGTTGTAGTAGTAGCAGTAGAAGCAGTAGTAGTGGTTATAGTAGTAGTTGTGGTAATAGTAGTAGTATTAGGAGTGGTAGTCGCAGTTGCAGTAGTAGTAGTAGTAGTGGTAGTAGTAGTAGTTGTAGTATTAGTAGCAGCAATAGGAGTAATAGTAGTAGTGATACTAATAGTAGTAGTAGTTGTTGCAGTAGTGGTGCTAGCAGTAATAGTTGTAGTTGTAGTAGTAGTGATAGCACTTGCAAGAGTAGAAGTAGTAGTAGTCATACTAGTAGTAATAATAGTAGAAGTTGGAGTAGTAGAGGTAGTAGCACTGGTAGTACTGGAAGGAGTAGTAGTATAAGTCATAGTAATAGTAGTAGTAGTTGTAGTAGTAGTTGCAGTAGGAGTAGTGGTAGTAGTTGTTATTGTAGTAGCAGTAGTAGTGGTAGTAGTTGTTGTACTTGTAGTAGTAGTAGTAGTAGTTGTTGTTTGTATTGTAGTAGTAGTGGTGGTACTGGTAGGAGTAGTAACAATTATTCTAGTATTAAAAGTAGTAGTACTAGGAGTAGTTGTAGTAGTAGTAATACTAGTAGGTGCAGTAGTAGTAGTTGCTATAGTAGTAGTAGTTCTAGGATTAGCTACAGTAGTAGCAACCGCCGTCGGAGTACTAGTAGTAGTGCAGTTGTAGTAGCAGTTGAAGCTGTTGGAGCAGGTGCAGTTGCAACAATAACAGTAGTTGTAGAAGATGCAGTAGTAGTAGTTACAGCAGGAGCAACAGTTGTAGTAGCAGTAGAAGTTTTGTAGTTGTAGTAGTAGTCGTGATAGTAGTAGTAACTGCAACAGAAGTAGTAGTAGTAGTAGTAGTCATAGCTGCAATGGTAGTGGTAGTAGTAGTAGTAGTAGCGGCTGTAGAAGTCATGGCAAAAGTACTAGTAGAAGACGCAGCAGCAACAACAATAGTAATAGTAGTTGCAGTAGTATAAAGAGTCTTAGCAGTTGTAGGGGCAATAATAGTAGTAGCAAAAGTAGGAGCAGTCGCAGTTGTAGAAGTAGTAGTATAAGCTGTAGCAGTTCTAGTAGCAGTTGAAGTAGTTGTTGGTGTTGTTGTTGTTTTAGTAGTAGTAGCAGCTGCAACAACAACCATAGTAGTAGTATTAGTAGTAGTTGCGGAAGTAGTATTAGTAGCCGAAGTAGTAGTAGTCATAGTAGTGGTTGTAGCAATAGTAGTAGAAGTAGTAGTAGTTGTAGTCGTAGTAGTAGCAGTTGTAGTAATAGTAGTAATAGCAGTAGAAGTCGAAGTAGTAGTAGCATCAGTAGCAGAAGAGGTTGCAGTAGTAGCAGCAGTAGCACTTGTAGTAGCAGTAGTAGCCGCAGTAGCAATAGTAGCAGTAGTTGTGGTAGCAGTAGTAGCAGCAGTAGCACTTGTAGTAGCAGTAGTAGCCGCAGTAGCAATAGTAGCAGTAGTTGTGGTAGCAGTAGTTGTTGTTGTTGTTGTTGTTGTTGCTGCTGTAGTAGTAGTAGCAGCAGCAGTAGTAGTAGCACTAGTAGAAGAGATAGTAGCAACAACAAGAGTAATACCAGTAGTTCTAGTAGTGGTTGTAGAAGATGCAGTAGCATTAGTAGTGTAGTAGTAGCATTAGCAATAATAGTTGTAGTAGGTGAAGTAGTGGTAGTTGTAGTAGTAGCAGAACAACAACAACAGCAAGAGCAACAACAGCAGTAACTGAAGAAGTAGTAGTAGCAGTAGCAGCCATAGCCGTAGTGGAAATGGTGGTAGTAGTAGTAGTTGAAGCTGTAGAAGTTGTAGTAGAAGTACTAGTAGAAGTTGCAGTAGCAGCAACAGTAGTAATAGTAGTAGTAGTAGTAGTTGTCGTACGAGCAGGATCAACAATCGTGGCAGTTGTAGTGGCAATAGTAGTAGTCGTAGAAATAGCAGTAGTCGTAATAGTAGAAGTAGTAGTAGAAGTACTAGCAGTTGTTGTAGCAGTAGTTGTTGTTGTTGTTGTTGTTGTTGTTGTAGTAGTAGTAGTTGTACTAGTAGCAGCAACAACAACAACGATCGTAGTAGTAGTGCTAGTTGTTGTTGTTGTTGTAGAAGTAGTATTAGTAGCCACCATAGTCTTAGTCATATTAGTAGTTGTAGCAACAGTAATAGAAGTAGTAATAGTAGTAGTCGTAGTCATAGTAGTATCAATAGTAGTATTAATAGTTGTGGGAGCAGCAGTAGTGGTAGCAGTAGTAGTATAAAGAGCGGTGAAAGTAGTAGTAGTAGCTACAATAGCACTAGTAGTAGCAATAGTAGTTGCAGTAGCAGTGGTAGCAATAGTAGTAGTAGTAGTAGTAGTAGTAATAGTAGTAGTAGTAGTAGTAGTAGTAGTAGTAATAGTAGCTATAGCAGTAGCAGCACTAGTAGAAGTGGTAGTAGTAGCAACAAAAGTAATACCAGTAGTACTAGTAGTAGATATAGTTGATGCAGTAGCAATAGTAGTGTAGTAGTAGCAGTAGCAATAATAGTTGTAGTAGGTGAAGTAGTGGTACTTGTCGTTGTTGCGGTAATGGTTGTAGTTGTAGCTGTAGAAGTATTAGGAGAAGTGCTAGTAGAAGTCGCAGCAACAGCAGTAGAATTAATAGTAGTGGTAGTAGTATCAACAGTTACAGCAGTAGTAGTGGCAATAATAGCAGTAGAATAAGTTGCAGCAATCGTAGTACTAGAAGTAGTAGTAGAAGCAGTCGCAGTTGTAGTAGTAGTAGTAGCAGCAGTAACAGCAAACATAGTAGTACTAGTAGTAGTAGTTGTGGAAGTAGTATTAGTAGCCGTAGTAGTAGTAGTCATAGTAGTAGTTATTGCAAAAGTAGTAGAAGTTGTTGTAGTAGTAGTAGCAGTAGTAGCAGCAGTAGTAGCAATAGTTATAGCAGCAGCAGTTGTTGTATCAGTAGCAGTTCAAGTAGTAGTAGTAGTTGCAATAGCATTAGTAGTAGTAGTAGTAGCTGCTATAGGAGTAGTAGTATTAGTAGCAATAGTAGCAGTAATAGTCGTAGTAATAGTAGTAGTAGTAGTAGTAGTAGTTGTTGTTGTTGTTGTTGTTTTTGTTGTTGTTGTAGATGGAGTAGCATTCGTAGTGTACTAGTAGTAGTCGCAATAATATTTGTAGTAGGTGAAGCAGTAGGAGTTGTAGTAGTAGCAACAACAACAACAGCAGCAGGCGGAATAACAGCAGTAGCAGCAGAAGTAGTAGTAGTACTAGTAGCAGTATTGGACTACTGGCAGTAGTAGGTGTAGTAGTAGTAATAGTTATAGGAGGAGGAGTAGTAGTAGTAGTATTAGCAACCGCAACAACAACAGTAGTAGTAGTAGCAACAGCCGTAGGAGTAGCAACAACAGCGATAGAAGTGGTAGTAGTTGTGGTAGTACTGGTCGTAGTAGTAGTTGTTGTTGTTGTATTAGAAGCAGTAGTAGTATTTGTGTGTGAAGTACTAGGAGTAGTAGTAGTAGAAGTAGGAATAGAAGCTGGAGCAGCAGCAGTAGTAATAGTAATGGAAGCTAGAGCAGCAGTAGTAGTAGTGGTAATTGTAGTAGAAACAACAGCTAGAGTAGTAGTAGTAGTAGTATTAATAGTGAAAGGAGGAGTAGTGGTAGTAGTAATAGAAGTAGTAGTAGTAGGAGTAGTTGTTGTTGTTGTTGTTGTAGCAGTAGTAGTAGTAGCAGTAGTACTAGTAGTACTAGTACTAGTAGTAGTTGTAGTATTAATAGTAGTAGTAGTTGTTGTAGTGGTTGTAGTAGCAGTAGAAATAGTAGTAGTAATAGTAGTAGTAGTAGGAGTATTAGGATTAGTAGAAGTATTAGTAGTAATAGTAGTAATCGTAGTAGTAGGAGTAGGAGTGGTAGTCGGTGGAGCAGTAGGAGTTGTAGGAGGAGTATTAGTAGTAGCAGGAGGAGTGCTAAGAGTAGTAGTAGCAATAGTAGGAGTATTACAAATAGTAATAGTAGTAGTAGGAGGATTAGGATTAGTAGTAGTTTTAGTAACTATAGCTATAATACTATTAATAGGAGTAGTAGTGGCAGTCGATATACGAGTAGGAGTAGTAGTAGTCATCGTAGTCGTAGTAGTAGTGTTAGTGTTAGTAGTTGTATCCGTAGTAGAAGTAGTTGTTGTTGTTGTTGTATCTGTAGTAGGAGTAGTAGTAGTTGTTGTTGTAGTAGTAGCTGTAGTAGTAGTAATAGTAGTAGTAGTAGTAGTTATAGTAGTAGCAGCAGTTGCATTAGTAGTAGCAACAGTAGTAGTAGTAGTAGTAATAGTAGTAGTAGTAGTAGTAGCTGTAATAATAATAGTAGTTATAGTACTAGTAGTATTAGTAGGAGTTGTAGTAGGGGTATTCTTTGGAGTTATAGTTGTTGTAGTAGTGGTGGCAGCAGTAGTTGTAGCGGTTGTAATACTTGTACTTGTAGTAGTAGTAGAACTAGTGGTAATAGGAATAGCAGTAACTGTAGGAGTAGTAGTAGTAGCAGCAGCAGCAGTAATGCTACTATTAGTAGTAGTAGTTGTTGAAGTAGTAGTAGTACTAGTAGTAGTAGTAGTAGTAGTAGTAGTAGTAGTAGTAATAGTAGTAGTAGCAACAGTAGGAGTTGGAGTAGAACTGGCAGTAGTTGAAGTACTAGAAGTAGTAGTATTATTAGTAGTTCTAGTAGGAATAGTTGTAAGAGTCGTAATTGTTCGAGTTGTAGTTGGAGTAGGAGTGGTAGTAGTAGTGGTGGTGGTAGTAGTAGTAGTAGTAGTGGTAGTAGAAGTAGTAGTAGTTTAGTAGTAGTCGTAGTTGTTGTTGTTGTTGTTGTTGTTGTGACAATGGCAGTAGCAGCAACAATAGTGTTACAAGCATAAGTGATAGTATTAGTAGTACTAATAGTAGTAGTAGTTGTTATTGTTGTTGTTGTTGTCGTAGTATTATTATTAGTAGCAGTAGTAGTTGGAGTAGTAGAAATAGTAGTAGTAGTAATAGTAGTAGTAGCAGCAGTAGAAGCAGTAGTAGCATTAGGAGTAGTATTAGTAGTAGTAGTAGTAGTTGTTGTTATAGGAGTAATAGTAGTAGTTGTTGTTGTATTTGTAGTAGAAGCTGTAGGAGTTGGAGTAGGAGTAGGAATAGCAGTAGTTGTAGTAGTAGTAGGAGTAATGGTAGTAGTAGTAGTAGTAGTAGAAGTTGGAATAGTACTAGACGTAGTAGTAGTAGTAGGAATAGTAGTAGTCATTGTAGCAGTTGGGGTAGTAGTAGCGGTTGGTGTAGTAATATTAGTAGCATTAGTAGTTGTTGTTGTAGCAGAAGTACTAGTATTAGTAGTAGCAATCATAATAGTATTCGTAGTAGTAGGAATCGTAGTAATAGTAGTAGTAACAACAGCAATAGCAGTCGTAGTTGTACTAGCCGAAGTAGTAGTTGTAATAGCGGCAGTAGCAGTAGTGGTAGTAGTAGGTGTGTTAGGAGCTATTGTAGTTGTAGGAGTAATAGTACTAGTAATAGTAGTAGTACTAGGGGTGGTAGTGGGAGTAATAGTAGTATTAGTTGTACTAGTAGTTGTTGTTGCAATAGCATTATTATTAGTTGTAGTAGTAGGAGGAGGACGAGTAGTGGTAGTTGAGTAGTAGCAGCAGTAGTAGTCGTAGGTGTTGTAGGAGTTGTAACAGTAGGAGAAGTATTAGCAGTAGCAGTAGTAGTAGCGGCGGTCGCTATAATAGTAATAGCAGTATTTATAGTAATAGCAATAGTAGTAGTATCAAAATTTGTAGCAGTAACAATAACAGTAGCAGTAGTAATTCTAGTAGCATTAGTAGCAGTAGTAGTTTTGTTGTAATAGTAGCAGTTGTAGCAGTAGTACAAGGATTGGTAGTAGTAGCAGTAGTTATAGCAGTAGTTGCAATAACAACAATAATTGTTGGAGGAGATGGAGTAGTAGTAGTGGTTGTTGTTGTTGTAGGAGAAGTGGTAATAGTAGTAGTTGTCTTTGTAGTAGTATCACAAGTATTAGCAATTGTACCAATAGTAGAATTAGTAGTAGCTATAGCTGTATCAGCAATAGTAGCGGTAGTAGCAGTAATAGTAGTAGTAGAAGTAGCAGTAGTAGCAGCAGGTGTTGTATAAGTAATAATAATGGCTGTAGCAGCAACAGGAATTGTTGCAGTAGTAGTAGCAGCAATAGTAGCAGTAGTAGTGGAAGTAGCAGCAGTAGCAGCAGTAGTTGTGGAAGTAGCAACAGCGATAGGCGTAATACTAGCAATAGTAGTAGTAGCGGAAGTATTAGCAACAGCACTAGCCGTAGTGGTAGTAGAAGCAGTAGTAGTGGTTCTAGTACTCGTAGTACTAGCAGTAGTAGCAGTAGTAGTAGATACAGTAGTAGTAATAGTAGCAGTAGTAGTAGGAGCAATAGTAGTAATAGTAGCAGTAGCAGCAGAATTACTACTACAAATCCTACTTCCACTTGTGCTACTACTACTGGTATTCCAACACCTACTACTACTACCACATCTCTTACTCCTACTACGACTTCCACTTGTACTGCTACTATTATTACTACTTCTACACCTATTCCTGCTAGATACTACTACAAAAACTCCAGCTCCTACTATAGCTACTCATGATCCAGCTATTGTTGAAGCTGTGACTACAACTTGTACTACCACTACTGTTGCTTTTGTAGCTGTTACTTCTACTGCTACACCTACTACTCCTACTACTCCTACTAGTACTAGTCTTAGTACTACTAGTCATACTACTACTTCCACCGCTACTACTACTACTACTACTGCTGCTGCTGCTATTACTGCGAAGACTACTACTACTCTACTGCTTCTACTACTACTTCTACAAAAACTAATACAATTACAACTACTTCTATGACTACTACTACTGCTACTACTACAGCTCCTACTACTACTATTACTATTACTATTACTACTACTACTACCATTGCTGCTGCTGCTACTACTACTACTACTACTACTACTACTATGACTACTACTACTCCTACCCTACTACTACGACTGCTACTACTACTCCTTCAACTACTACTCCTCCTACTACTACTACACCTCGTACTACTACTACTACTAATACTAATACTAAACTACTACTACTACTACTACTGTTGTTTCTACAACTACTAATACGACTATTACACTTAGTACAACTACTACAACAACAACTACAACTAGTACTTCTACTGCTGCTGCTACTACTACTTTAACATCTATTACTACTGCAACTATTACTCCCACAGCTACTACAACTACAACTTCTTCCACGACTGCTATTGTGACTGCTACTACTACTTCGACTACTACTCCTACTACTACTTCTACTCCTACCACTACTGCTACTATTGCTACCAGTACTACTACTCCAATTATGACTACTACTTCTACTTCTACTACTACTACTACTACTACTACAACTGCTACTACTTCTACCACTATTTCAACTACTACGATTCCAACTACTACTCCAACTCCAACACTTACTCGACTACTACTATTTCAAGTACTAGTACAACTAATACTATTACTACTACAACAACTACTACTACTCCTACCGATTCTGCTACAACAACAACTACTACTTCTCCTATTACTATTATTACTGCTACTACTATTGCTACTACAATTATCAGTACCACTCATATTATTGCTTCTAATTCTACTACTGCTGCTACTGCTTCTACTACTAGGACTGCGATAATAATAACAACACTCCTAGTACTACTATTGCTACTTGTACTACAATTACTCCAACTACTCCTAGTAATAAACCAACTCCAACTACCACTCCTACTCCAACTCCAACTACTATTCTTGCTACTACTACTACTAATACTACCGCAACTACTACTACTACTACTACAACAACAACAACTATAACAAAAACTACTACTACTACAACAACAACTACTACTACGACTACTACTCCTACAACTAATACTACTTCTACTGCTTCTACTACAACTGCTGCTACTACTACTATTTCGACTACTCCTATATCTACTACTGCTCTTACTACTACCACTACTACTACTATTCCTTGTACTAATCCTACTACACCAAACAATCCAACTATTACTCCTACTACTACTCTTGCTACAACTACTACTACTACTTCTTTTACTACTACTACATTACTAGTAGTACAACTACTACCACTGCTACTCCATCCACTACTGCTACTATAACTACTACTAATACTATGAATATTACTACCGCAACTACTTCTACTGTTGCTGTTGCTGCAACTGTTGCTAGTACAACTACTACTACTACTACTACTACTACTACTACTACTACTACTACTACTACCTTTCCAACTCCTACTTCTATTGCTGCTACTACTACCCGTCTTACTACTACCACTACAGCTACTATGACTCCTACCCCAACTCCTACTGCTACTACAACTCCTACTGCCAATAATGCCCCTACTCCAACAACTACTACTCAAGCTACTACTACTCCCACTCCCGCTACAACTACAACTACTACTACGACAACTACTACTTATGCTACTATTATTGCTACTACTAGTACAACAACAACAACTACTACTACTACTACTACCACGACTTCTACTACTACAACTACTACCACTACCGCTCCTAGTACTACTACTACTACTACTACTTCTACAACTAATATTACTACTAGTACTAGTACTACTATTACTGCTAATATTACTACTAGTACTATTATTACCACCACTACTCCTACTACTGGTACTACTACTACTAATACTAACACTACTACTACTCCTACTACTACTACTTCTACACCTAAAGCCACTAATACTCCTGTTACTACTTCTACTACTACTTCTACTAGCACTACTAGTAATCCTAATACTCGTACTACTATCGCTACTACTACTACTATTACTACTACGATGACTAATACACCTACTACTACTACTACTACTACTGATGCTATTACTACTACTACTACTACTACTATTATTGCTACTGCTGCTGTTACTACTACTAATACTACTACCACTGCTACTACTACGAGTACTACTACAACAACTACTACTACTTCTGCGACTATTCCTATTTCCATTAATACTCCAATTACTATTGCTACTACTACTACCACCAATACTTCTACTACTACCACTACTGCTTCTAGTACGACAACTACTACTGCGATTAGTATTATTACTACTTCTACTACAACTACTGCTACTACTACTACCATTACTGCTACTACTATTGCTGCTACTACTGCTGCTGCTACTACTACTAATACTACTCCTATTACTACAACTACTTCTACTATTACACCTCCAACTGCGACGTCTACTATTACTACTACTACTCCTACAACAACTACTGCAACTCTTACAACAACAACAAGAACATCAATTACTATTACTACTACTCCTACTAGTAAACCAAATCCTACTACAACTAATACTACTCCTAGAACTGCTACTATAACAACTACCATTAATACAACAACAATAACTACTACTGCAACTACTACTACTAGTACCACAACTAATACTACTACTACTACAACTACTAGCACTACTACTACAGCTACTGTGACAATGACAACTGCTACTACTACTACTACTACTATTACTACTGCTGCTGTTGCTTCTGCTACTCATACTACTACGACTATTACTACTCCTACTACTACTACTACTACTACCACCACCACCACCACCACTACGATTACTACTACTACCACTACTACTACTACTCAACGATTACTACTACTCCTACTACTGCTGCTGCTACCGCTACTACCACTGCTGCTACTACAACTACTACTCTTATTGTAACTACTACTACTACAACTAATACTCTTACTACTACTACTATCACCTCGACTACTGCTACTGCTACTAATATTACTACTACAACAACTATTGCAACAACAACAACTACTACTACTACTCCTACTACTACCAATACTACTACTACAACAACAACAACAACTACTACTACTATTACTTCTACAACCCCTACTATTACTACTACTAGTATTACTACTACAATTACTTTTCCGTCTGTGACTCATATTACTACTCCTACAACTACTCCAACTACTACTACAACTACTATTACTACAACAACTCCTCCTACTTCTACTGCTACTATAACTACAACTATTACTATTGCTATTGCTGTTACTATTACTAATCCTACTACTAGTTCGGCTACTACTACTACTTCTACTACAATTACTGTTACTAGTACTAGTACTATTACTACTACTAGTGCTACTCGTTCTACTACAACAACAACTACTACTACTTCTGCTACCCATTCTACAATTGCTACTCCTACAACTACTACTACAATAGCAACAACAACAACAACTAATACTACCATTAATAATAATAATAATAATCATACAACAACTACTACTTCTACTACTACTATTATTACTACTTCTACTAATACTACTGCTATGACTACTAGGACAACTACAACTACTACTATTGCAGCTACAACTACTCCTACTCCTAGTACTACCACTACTACTACAACTACTTCTATTACAACAACAACAACTACCACTACTACTACTACTCCTACTATTGCAAATACTACTACTGCTGGTCCTAGTACTTCTAGTACTAGTACTACTACTACTACTATTACAACTACTGCTACAATAACTACTACTACTTCTACTACTACTACTACAACTACTACTTCTATGAGTACAACTGCTCCTACAACAGTTACTACTACTCCTATTGCTACAACTACTACTCCTACTTCTTCTACTACTACTACTACTTCCACTACCACAACTATAATTACTAGTACTAGTACTACAACTATTTCTTCTACTACTACTACAATACTACTACTACAACTACTATGACTATGACTACTTTTACTGCAAATACGACTACCACTACTACTACAACAACTGTTACTGCTACTACTACTACTACAATTACAACTACTACTTCTACTATGCTACTACTGCTGCTACTACAACAACAACAACTACTAGTAATATTACTTCTACTAATTCTACTACTGCTACTACTACTACTACTATTACTACTACAACCACTACTACTACTAAGGCTACTACTATTACTACTAGTACAACTACTACTACTATTGCGACTACTACTTCTACTTCAACAACTACTACTACTACTTCCGTTGCAAGTGGTACTTCTCTTACTAGTACCGCAGCTACTACTACTTATACTACTACTAATTTTACTATTACTACAACAACTACTTCAACTACTACTACTACTACTACTACTACTACTACTACTACTACTACTACTACTACTACTACTACTACAACTTCTATGGCAACCACTACAACTTCTACTTTTGCTTCTACTACTACAACTTCTACTACTACTACTCCTCCTTCTACTACTACTACTACTACTGTTGCTGCTACTCCTACTACTACTACTAGTACTTCTACCACAAGAACTACCTCTACTATTCCTACTACTACTCCTACTACTACTACTATCACTACTGCTTCTTCTTCTACTACTACTACTACTACTACTACTACTACTACTATTACTACTACTACAACTGCTATAGCTACTGCTACTACTCTTGCTACTAGTACTACTATTACTGCTGCTATTACTTCATCTACTAGAACTACTACTATGACTACTATTCTACTACTTCTACTACTACCCCTACCCCAACACCAACTCCTACTACTATCCCTACTACTACTTCTGCTCCACCTCCCCCTCCTACTACTATTCCCACTACTTGTGCTAGTACAACTGCTGCTACTGCTTCTACTACTACTACAATTACTTCTAAAGCTACTACAACCACACCTCCATCTACTCCTACTACTACTACTACTACTTCCACTTATACGACTACTACTAGTGCTACAACTACTAGTACTATTACTACAACAACAACTACTACTCCTGCTGCTACTACTACTGCTAATACACCACCTACTACTACTACTACTACTACTTCCACTACTTCGGCTACAACTACTACGACAACTACTAGTACTAGTACTACCACTACTACAACTATAACAACAACAACTAGTACTACTACAACTACTTCTCCAATTGCTAGTACAACTATTACTACATCTTCTACTACTGCCACTACAGCTACTACTATTACTACTGCTCCTACTCCAACTACTACTCCTACTACCATACCTACTACAACTTCTGCTAATATTACTACCACAACAACAACTACACCTGCTGTTGTAGCTACAACTACTATTGCAACTACTTCTACTACTACTACTCCTATTCCTACTACTAATACTACTACTAATTCTATTATTACTACTACTAGTTCTACTACTACTACTGCAACTACTACTACTACTACTACTATAATAACGACTACTGCTACCACTACTTGTACTACTTCTACTCTTGCTACAACAACCAGTTTTCTGACTGCAACTTCTGCTAACACTACCACTCAAATAATGCCTTCTACAACAACAACAACAACAATAACTACTACTACTACCACTATGGCTACTACTACTACTACTACTACTACTACAATAACTACTACTGAAACTACTACTTGTACTACTTCTACTCTTGCTACAATAACTTTTCTGACTGCAACTTCTGCTAACACTACCACTCCAATAACTCCTTCTACAACAACAACAACAATAACTACTACTAGTACTGCGACTATTGCTGCAGCTACTGCTACTGTTGCAAATACTTCTACCACTACTACTCCTATTCCTACTAGTATTACTACTACTACTCCTAGTACTACTACTCCGGCCAGTACTACTACTACTATTGCTACTACTTCTACTACTGCTACTCCTGCTACTACTACTACTACTAGCTCAACTACTACTACTACTATGTTTGCAACTAAACTACTACTACAACAACTACTACTAGCACCACTACTACTCCTGCTACTGCTGGCCATAACTACTTCTAATACTGCTACTCCTGCTGCTTCTACTACTATTACTTCTACTACTACTTTTATGGCTATCGCTTCTACTACTACTAATAGTAGTACTTTTACTACAACTACTACTGCTACTATGACTACTTCTACTACTACTACAACTACTATTGCTACAATTACTATGACAAGCACAACAACTACTACTGTTACTACTACTTCTACTACTACTACGGCTACTATTACTACAACTATTATTATTACTACTACTACTCCTCCTATTGATACTACTACTACTCCTACTACAACTACTACCACTACTACTGCCATAACTACTACTACTATGACTATTTCTACTACCACAACTACTACACCTACGACTGCTACGACAACGACAACAACAACAACTACAACTACAGCTGTTGTTGCTGCTACTACAACTGCTACTTGTACTACTACTACTACTATAACTTCTACTACATCTACTACTATTACTATAACTACTACTTCAACTGTTACTACTACGACTACTATCACTACTACTGCTAATGCGATTGCTACTGCTATTATTACAACCACCAATACTACTGCTGCTTCTACTCCTAATACAACTACAACAACAACAACAACTACTTCTACTAGTGCTACTACAACTAATACTACTACAATGACTACTGCAAATACAATAACAAGAACAACTACTACTACTACTACCACAAGCACTGTGCTACTGCTGCTGCTTCTACTGCAACTACTACAACTACTACTAGGACTACTACTACTAGTACTACTACTACTGTTACTACTACAACAACTACTACTACAACTACTAATACTAGTATTACTACTACTACTACTACTACTATTACTACTACTACTATTACAACTCCTAATGCGAGTACCACTACTGCTACTATTGCTACTTCTGCTACTACTAGTATCACTACTTCTGCTACTACTAATATTACGACAACAACAACAACTACTACTACTCCTACTACTACGACAACAACAAGAACGACAAGAACAACAAGAACAACAACAACTACTGCTACTACCGCTACTTCTACTACCACTACTGTTACTAATGCTAGTATAATGACTACTGCAAATACAACAACACCAACACCAACTACTACTAGTACTAGTACTATGCTACAGCGGCTGCTACTACTGCAACTGCTACTACGATTACTTGGACTACTACTACTACTACTGCTGCTGCTCCTACCACTAGTACTACTACTTCTACAACTATTACTTCCACTACTACTAGTATCACTACTTTTGCTACTACTAATATTACAACCACTACTTGTGCTCCTAGTACTACTACTACTACAACAACAATAAATACTACTACTACTACTACTGCTCCTCCTCCTCCTCCTCCGCCAACTCCTCCTCCTCCCCCTACTACTACTACTACTACTACTACTATGACAATGACAACTACTACTACTACTATGACAATGACTACTACAAATACAACAAAAATAACAATAATTACTACTACTACTACTACTACAATGACTATTGAAAATACAACAATAACAACAATTACTACTACTACTACTAATACTATGCTACTGCTGCATCCACTTCTATTACTACTACTAGTACTCCTAATACACAAACTATAGCTAATACTATTGCTACTACAACTACTACAATTTCTTCAACCACTACTATTACGACAACTCCTACTACTACTACTACTACGACTACTACGACTACTACTACTATTCCCACTACTACCACTACTACCACTACTACCAATACTATTACTACTACTAGCACTACTACTACTACAACAACAACAACTACTAATGCTACTACAGCTACTAGTATAGCTACTACTACTACTACTACTAGTACTACTACTACTACTACTACTACTACTACTACTACTACTACTACTACTACTACTAATAATAATACTACTTATTCTGCTACTCATACTTCTACTCCTAGTACTACTCTTGCTACTAAAACAACCACTCCTACTACAACTACAACTAAAATTACTACTACCACAGCAACTACTACTACTATTACAATCACCACCACCACCACCACCACTACTACTAAAACTGCTACCACTGCAACTAGTACTAACACTAATACTACTACTCCTACTACTACAACTACTAATACTACTACTACTACTACTATAACTCCTGTGACAATTACTTCTAGTACTATTTCCACTACTACTGCTACTAGTATTGCCTCTACTAATAATAATATTGTTACTACAACAACACTACTACAACAACTACTACCACTAGAAGTACTTATACACCTACAACAACAACAATAACAACAACAACAACTACTACTACTACTACTGTTGCAGCTACTACTACTACTAGTAGTAGTAATAGTAATACTGCAACTGATAACACTACTCCTACTACTACTACTACTTCAACTACTATAACTAATCCTACAACTACTGCTCTGTTGTAGCTTCAACTCCTCGAAGTACAACTACTACACCAACTATTACTACTACTACTATAGCTACGACTACTACTACTACTAGTACAACTTCTTCTCCAACTCTTACTCCTATTACTACTCCTTCAACTATGACTACCACTACTAGCACGACTTCTATTACTACTACTACTATATCTACTACTACTACTTCCACTACTAGCACTACTACAACTACTACATCTATTACTGCTACTAGTACTAGTATAACTACAACTACTACTACTATTGTTCCTGTTAATATAACTACTAATAGTACTTCTACTTTCCTACTACTGCTACTACTACTATTACTAGTACACCTACTAGTACTTCTACTACTACTACTTCCACTACTACTACTCCTACAACTACTATTACTAATACTGCTACTGGTACTACTACAAATACTACTCATAATATTGCTGCTGCTACTACTACTCCTGCTACTACTGCTACTTTGACTACGATACCACTACTGCTGCTACTACACTAATACTCTAACTACGACACTGGATTAGCACTACTACAACAACTACTATTGCTTCCTCTACATCTGCTACTATTGCTACTACTACTACTACACTACTACTACAACTACTGCTAATACCACTATCTCTACTACTACTACACCACTATTACTACTGCTACTACTAATACTACTACTAGTGCTACTATTAGTTCTACTGCTACTTCTCTTGCCACTAGTCATACTATGACCACTACTACTACCTACTGCTACTACTACTACTACTACTACTACTACTTCAACTGCTTCTACTACTGCTTCTACTTCCTCTACTGCTACTACTACAACACTACTACCACAACAACAACTACTACTACTACGTTACTACTACAACACGTCTACTCCTACTACTACTATTACTACTATTATTACTACTGCTGCTACTACTACCACAACTAGTACTGCTTCTCCCTCTACTACTGCTACTACTACTACTACTATCACAATTACTATTACTACTACTGCTACTACTTCTCATCCTACTACTATAACAACTCTACAACAACCACTACTACTTCTAATACTATTAATTCTCTTACTACTACGACTGCTACTATTGCTATTACTTCTACACCAACGCCTTCTTCTATCACTACTACTACTACTACAACAACAACAACTACTACTACTACTATAACAAGTACTATTAGTCCAACTACTCCAACCACTATTACAACTAATTTCACTACTATTGCTATTACTTCTGCACCAACTCCTTCAGCTATCACTGCTACTACTACTACTACAACAACTACTACTACTACTATAACAAGTACTATTACTCCAGCTACTCCAACCACTATTACAACTAATTTCACTACTATTGCAACATTTAGTACTGCAACTTCTATAACTACTACTACTGCTGCTACAACAACAACTACTACTCCTATTTCTACTACTGCTGCTGCTGCTACTACTACTACTACTACACTACTACTACTACTACTACTACTACTACTACTACTACTACTACTATAATACTACTATTACTACTCCAACTATTATTACCACTACTACAACTACACCTACTACTACTACAACAACAACTACTACTACTAATGAAACTAGTGCTCCAAATACAACTATTAAAGATATTGCTACTATTATAATTTCGACTACTGTAACTATTACGACTACTACTACGACAACAACTACATCTATTATTACTGCTACTACAGCTACTACATCGGTTGCAACATATACCACAACTCATACTACTACTATTACTTCTTCTACTACTACTACTACTTTTACTACTTTTATTACTAACGCTAGTGATTCTACTACCCCAACTATTGCTGCTGCTCCTGCTCCAGCTGGAACACCAACTATTACTACTACTACAATAACTGCTACTACTACTACTACTTATACTATAGCTATTACTACTACTACTACTGCTACTACTACTACAACTAACACTACTACAACTAGTACAACTAATACTAGTACTACTACTACTATCGCTACCACCACTACTACTACTTCTACTAGTACTACTACTATTTCCACTACTACTACTACTTTTACAACTACTAGTACAGTAGCTACTACTTCTACTACTACTACTACTACTTCTACTACTACTACTACTACTTCTACTACTACTACCGGGACTACTACTTACAACAACTACTACTGCTTCCTCTACTTCTGCTACTCCTTCTACTTCTACTACACTACTACTACAACTACTGCTACTACTACCTCTACGACGACTACACTACTACTACTACTACCACCACCACTACTACTACTATGACTGCTACTACTAGTTCTACTACTACTACTACTAATGCTACTACTAGTACTATGACCACTACTACTACCACTACTGCTACAACAACAACAACAACAACTACTACTACTACCACTACTGCTACAACAACAACAACAACTACTACTACTACTATGACTACTTCAATTGCTACTACTATTGCTTCTACTTCTTCTACTTCTACTACTACTACTACTACTACTACTACTACTACTAGACTACTACTACAACTACTACTACTATTGCTACGTCTACTACTACTACACCACTACTCCTACTACTATTATTACTACTACTGCTACTACTTCTACAACTTCCACTCCTTCTCCCTCTAATACTACTACTACCACCACCACTACTACTGCTGCTCCTACTTATACTACTACCACTTCAACCACAAATACCACTACTACTGCTACTGCTACTGTTACTATGACTGCTACCACATATAATACTACTACTACTACTATTACAAAAAAATACTACAACTGCTATAATTGATTTTGCAGCTACAACAACTGCCACTACTGCTGCTATTGCTACTACTATTACTACTATTTCAACTAATAATGCTATTGTAACAACAACTACTGCTGCTGCTATGGCTACTGCTCCTACTACTGCTATTGCTACTAATAATGCTACAGCTACTGCTACTACTACTACTGTTGCTATGGCAGCTGCTACTGCTACTGTTACTACTACAACAACTATCACTACAATGACTACTACTACTACTACACAACTACTTCTACTATTGTTTCTACTACTAGTGCTACTAGAAGTGCAGTTGCTGTGATTGCTGACAATACTACTGCAGCTGCTGTTGCTCTTGCTCTTACAACTACAACTACTGCTGCTCTTGCAACTACCACTACCAATACTACTACAATGACCACCACCACTACTACTATGAGTATTACTACTTCTACTTCAACGATGACAACAACTTCTTCTGCTACTACTACTAGTACTACTACTACTGCTATTACTACTACTACAACTGCTACTACTACTTCAGCTACTGCTACTACTACTCCAGCTGCTTCTACTACTACTATTACTTATACTACAAGTACTACAATTACTAGTACTACTATTACTACTTCTACTATGGCAACTACAACTACTACTACGACTACTACTACTACAACAACAACTACTACTACTATTACTACTCCTAAAACTGCTACTACAACTACTACTGCTACTACTTCTACTACATCTACTGCTACTTCCACTACCCCTACGACTACAACTATTACTATAACAACTACTACTATTGTTGCTACTCCTTCTGGTTCTGCAACTACTTCTGATTCTGCTACTCCTACTATTACTCCTACTACTACTATAACTCCTACTACTACTACGACTACTATTACTATTGCTCTACAACTACTACTACTAATATTGCTACAATTACTACCACCACTACTATTACTACTAATAATGCTTCAATAATAACTACTACTACTTCTACAACTACTCCTATGCCTATTACTACATCTACTAATACTACTACTACGCTACTACTACTACAACTACTACAACTACTACAACTACTACAACTACTGCTACAATTGCTAGTAAGATGACTACTAGAACTACTACTGCTACTACTACTACTACTACTACTACTACTACTACTACTACTACTACTACTACTACTACTACTACTACTACTACTACTACTAAAACTATTACTACTACTACTAGTACTACTAATACTACCACTACTACTACAAGTACTACTACTACTACTACAATTGCTACTACTACTACTCTTGTTGCTACTGCTACTACTATTGCCTCTACTACTTCTACAACTTGCACTACTACTGCTACTTATACTACAGCTACTACTGCATCTACTACTACTGCTAGTGTGACTATTGCAATTGCTACTACTATTACTACTATTAATGCTACTACTGCTACTCCTGCTACTTCTACTGCAACTACTGCTGCTGCTGTTGCTATTGCTATAATTGTTACTACTATGTTTACTTCCACTACTACTACTGCTATTGCTACTATGACTACAACTATTATGACTCAACTACTACTGCTACTTCTACAACTTATACTGCTGCAACAACTACTACTGCTAGTACTCTTGCTACAACTGGTGCTGCTACTTCTACTATTATTACTTCTGTTGCACTACTACTACTACTACTACTACTACTACTACTACTACTACTACTACTACTACTATTACTGCAACTACTACTACTACTGAGGCTACTAGTACTGCTATTACTAGGACTACTACTAGTATTGCGACTACTACTACTACTACTAATACTACTAATACTGCCACTACTTCTACTACTACCACTACTAGAATGAATACGACTGCTACTCCGACTACAGCTACAACTATTACTTCAACCACTGCTACTGCTGCTCCTACGGCTTCTGCTACTACAACTACAATTACCACTACTACTGCTACTGCTACTATTTCTATGACAACTACTACAGATACTACTACAACTACCATTATTATTACTACTACTATTATTACAATAAATACTACAACTGCTATAATTGATTCTGCAACTATAACAACAACTACTGCTACTGCTGCTACTGCTACCACTACTACTACTATTGCTACTAATAATGCTACCGGTACTACTCCTACAACTGCTACTACAGCCACCACTACTACTCCTACTTCTACTACTACTAAAAACACAGCTACAACAATGACTACAGCAGCTATTGCTACTGCGACCTCAACGACTACTACAGTGACTACTACTACTACAACAACAGTACTACTTCTTCTACTATTGTTGCTACTACTAGTGCAACTACAACTACAATTGTTGCGACTACTGCCACTACTACTCCTACTGTTGCAGCTCTTGCTCTTACAACTACAGTTGCTGCTGCTGCTCTTGCAACTACTACTACTAGTATTACTATAATGACCACTAATACTACTACTATGAGTATTACTAATTACGCTACAATGACCACAACAACTTCTTCATCTACTACTACTAGTACTACTGCTACTGTTGATAAACCTGTTACAACTATTACTACTATGACTACTACTTCTTCTACTACTACTGCTACTACTACTACTACTACGACTACTACTACTACTACTACTACTACTACTACTACTACTACTACTACTACTACCACCACTATGACTACTACAACTACTACTACTACTTGTACTACTAGTACTGCAATTACCAGTACTACTATTACTACTACTACTATGACTACTACAACAACTACTATTACTACTATTATTGTCACTCCTACAACTGCTACTACAACAACAACTATTACTAATAAAAATACCACTACTACTGCTACTACTACTACTATTACAAATATTACTACAACTATGACTATGATGTTTACTACTACTACTGCAACTACTACTATTGCTACTACTATTACTACTACTCCTATGACTACTATTATTGCTAATACTACTATTATTACTACTACTGATGCTGCTACTACTACTACTCCTCCTCCTTCTCCTCCTGCTCCTACTACCCCTACTACTTCTACTACTACTACTACTACTATTACAGCTGCCACTTCTACAACTTCTACTGCTACTTCTTCTACTACTCCTACGACTACAACTATCACTACAACAACTACTACTACTGCTACCTCTATTACTACTGCTACAACTACTTCTTCTATTGCTACTCCTGCTACTACTTCTACTACTACTACAACTACTATTACTACTACTGCTACTACTGCTACTACTAATACTGCTACTATTACTACTACTGCTACTACTACTAATTATGCTTCAATAACAACTACTACTACTTCTAAAACTACTCCTATGCCTATTACTACATCTACTACTACCACTACTACACTACTGCAACTACTACTACTACTACTACAACTACTACTGCTACATTTTCTTGTAAGATGACTACAAGAACTACTACCGCTAATACTACTACTACTACTACTACTACTTCTACAACTACTACAACTACTACAACTACTAGTACTACTAGTACAACAACTACTACTACAACTACTACTACTAATACTACTATTTTTGCTACTACTACTACTACTACTACTTATACTACTACTACTACTGCATCTACTACTACTACTAGTGCGAATATTGCAATTGCTACTACTATTACTACTACTAATGCTACTACTGCTACTCCTGCTACTTCTACTACAACTACTACTGCTGTTGCTGCTAGTGCTACAATTGTTACTACTACGGCTACTACCACTACTACTACTGCTACTGCTACTATGACTACAACTAGAACGACTCAACTAATACTGCTACTTCCACTACTTCTGCAACTACAACTCCTACAAGTTCTATTGCTACTACTAGTGCTACTACTTCTATTACTATTACTTCTGCTGCTGCTACAACTGTGTGAACCACTACTACAGTTAATGTTACAACTACTACTGCCACTCCTACTACTAGTACTACTATTACTTCTTCGACTACTACTACTACTACTACTACTACTAATACTACTACTACTACTACTATTGAGGCTACTACTACTACTAAGGGCACTACTACTACTTTTACTAGTACTACTACTACTGCGACTAATATTACTACTACTAATACTACTATTACTACCACTACTATACTACTCGAATGAATACGACTGCTACTCCGGCTACTGCTACAACTATTACTTCAAGCACTTCAATTGTTGCTCCTGCAGCTTCTGCTACTACAACTACAATTACCACTACTGCTACTGCTACTGTTCCTATGACTGCTGCTATAGATACTACAACTACTACTATTATTAATACTACTACTATTACAATAAATACTACAATTGCTACAATTGATTCTCCAGCTATAACAACAACTACTATAACTACTGCTACTGGTACCACTACTACAGCTATTGCTATAAATAATCCTACTGGAACTACTATTACAACTACTACTTTGGCTACTACTACTACTACTCCTACTTCTTCCACTACTAAAAACTAAAGCTACAACAAAGACTGCAGCTGCTACTACTACTGCTACTACAACTACTACTACAGCGACTACTACTACTACTACAACACTACTACTTCTTCTGCTATTGTTGCTACTACTAGTGCTACTACAACCATAGTTGTTGCGACTGCTGCCACTACTAGTATTACTACAATGACCACTACTACTACTATGAGTTTTATTACTTCTACTACAACAACAATAATAACTTCTTCAACTACTACTACTAGTACAACTGCTACTACTGCTGCTACTGCTGCTACTACTACTGCTGCTGCTTCTACTACTACTACTCATACTACTAATACTACTACAACTACTTGTATTAGTAGTACTACAATTACTAGTACTACTATTACTACTACTATGACTACTAGAACTATTACTACGACTGCCACTACTACTACTTCTACTACTACTACTTCAACTACTACTAGTACTACTAATACCACTACTACTGCTATTACTATTGCTACTATTATTGCTACAACTACTGCGACTACTACTAATACCACTACTATTGCTACAACAACTACTACTACTAATACCACTACTACAGCTTCTACTACTGCTACTACTGCTACTACAACAACTTCTTTTCCTACTTCTACTACTTATACTACTAGCACTATTACTACTACTACTACTATTACCACTGTTACCACTACTACTACTTCTGCCACTATGACTGTTGCTGCTACTACAGTTACTGCTACTACTACTACTACAACAACTACAAAGACTACAGGTGCTTGTACTATTACTACTACTACTACTGTTCCTACAATTATTACTACTACAACACTACAACTATTGATGTTGTTGTGGCTACTACTTGTTCTACTATAACTATAGTTACAACGACTATTCCTGCTACTATGGTGACTACTACTACTGCTGCTCTAAAAACAACTACTACTTCTGTTGCTACTACTAATGCTACTTCAACTACTACTACTACTGCTAACTGTTTCCACTACTACTCCTACTACTACGACTACGGCGTTAGTTATTACTGCTACTACTGCTACTACTACTACTGCTACTCATAGAGCTACTTCTGTAACCCCGGCTACTACTTCTACTACTAGTATAGCTGCTACTACTACTAATGCCACTGCCACGGTTACTACTACTACTTCTACTACTACTACAACTACAACTACAACAACCACTACCACTACTACAACTACTACAACTACTACAACTACTACTACTGCAACTACTATTATTACAACTACTACTCCAATTGCTGCTGCTGCTTCTACTACTACTACTACTACTACTACTACTACTACTACTACTACTACGACTATGACAACAACAACAACAACAACAACAACTACTACTACTACTACTACTACCACTACTACTACTTTGACAATGACAACTACTACTACTTCTACAATAATTACTACTACTCCAAATGCATCTACTACAAATAATACTATTACTAATAGTACTACTACAGTTATTAGTAATACTACTATTATTATTACTATTGTTACTGCTACTGCTACTACTACAACTACAACTACTACAAGTATTACAACAACCACTCCTACTACTACAATTACTAATACTACGACAACCGCTAATGCTCTTGCTACTGCTGCTACTACAACAACAACTACTACTACTACTACTGCTCCTACTAGAAATACAACGAGTACTACTACTAATACTACTACTTTTATTACTACTACAACTACTACTACTGCAACTACTATTATTGCGACTACTACTGCTACTGCGACTGTTGGTTCTACTACTACTACTACTTCTACTACCATTACTGCTACAACTGTTACTACTTCTACAACTACTCGTACTACAACTCCTATTACTACTACTCCTACTTCAACTTCTACCACTATAGCGGCTACTACTATTGCTATTGCAATTATTACTACTTTTGCTGCTAATCCTACCACTACTACTCCTACTACTACCACTACTCCTCCTCCTCCTCCTCCTACTACTATTACTACAATTACTCCCACGGCTACCACTACTACTTCTACTACTACTACTACGACTACTACTATTACTACTGTTACTCCTACACCTATTACTAAACCTAGGACTAATCCTGCAACTACTTATATAATAATTACTTCTACTACTAGTACTACTACTACTACGACTACTACTACTACTACTACTATTTACTATTACAACTCTTGATACTACCACTAGTTCTACTACTACTACAACTACAACTATAACAATTACTGCTACTGCTACTATTATTGCCACTACTACTACTATTAATTCAGTGAATACTACTACTACCACAACACACTACTTCTGTTGCTGCTGTCGCTGCTACTAGTGCTACTACAACTACATTTGCTGCGACTACTGCTACTACAACTACTGCTACTGTTGCTACTACTCTTACGACTACTATTAGTATAGCTTCTCTTGCAACTACTACTATTGTTGCTACTGCAACGACCACTACTACTACTGCTGCTACTATTGCAACTACTACTACTGCGACAAGAACAACAACTTCCTCTGCTACAACTAGGAGTACTACTGCAACAGCTGCTACTACAACAACAACAACAACTACTACTACAACTACTAAAACTAATACTACAACAACTACTACTATTACTGCTACTACTTCTACAACTATTACTTCTACTACTAGTACTACTACTAGTAATACTACTACTCCTACCACTACAACAACAACAACAACATCAACTACTACTACTACTTCAACTACTACTAAGACAAATACTGCTAATGTAGCTACTACTACAAGTACTACTACTACTAATACAAATATTACAACTACTACTACTACTAATACAACAACTACTACTACAACTACTACTACAACTATTACAACTACTGTTGTACGGACAATTATTACTACCATTATTAGTACTACTAATGCTACTACAACTACTGCTACTGCTACTACTCCTTGTACTACTACACCTTCTACTATTACTGGTACTACTACTATTACTGCTACTACTTCTGTTACTTCTACTGCTATTTCTCCTACTATTACTACTACTACTACAATTAATCCTACTTCTACTATTGCTGCTGTTGCTATTGCTACTGCTATTACTACTGCAACTACTGCTACTATTAATACTAATAGTATTACTACTACTACTACTATTACTACTACTTCTACTACCACTCCTCCTGCCTGCTCCTCCTCCTCCTACTACTACAACTACAACAACTACTACAATTTCTACTACTACTAATACCACTATTGATACTACTACAACTATTGCTGCTACTAATAGGACTACCACTACATGTTCTACTACTACTACTATGACTACTATTCCTACTACTACACCTACTACAACTACAATGCTACCACAACTACTACTACTTGAATTACTGCTACTCCTACAACTGCTACTATTACTACTACTAATAGTACTCCTATTGCTACTAACACTACTACAACTCCTACTACACATACTGCTACTCATACTACTACAATTACTTCTACTAATACTACTATTACACCAACGACTGTTATTACTACTCCAACTACTACTACAACTAATCCTATAACTACAACTATTAGTACTACTACTACAATTAATACAAATTCTCATACAATAACTACTAATACAGCTAGTACTATTGCTCATACTACTATTGTAATACTTCTACTACCAGTACTACTAATACTACTGTTACTACAGCCATAACTCCTACTACTACTACTACTACTACTACTACTACTACTACTACTACTACTACTACTACTCCTCTTCCTACTACTACTAGTGCTGCTGCTACTACCACTACTACTATAACAAGTACTTCTACTACTAGTTCTATTGCTGCTGCTACTACTACTACTACTACAACTACTACTACCACTACTACTACTAATGTTGCTAGTACTACTAATACAGCTACGACTACCACCACCACTGCTGCTACTACTACCGCTCCTACTACTACTACTGCAAGTACTACCACAACCACTACTACTACTACTACTCCTCCTCATCCTACTACTACTACTACTGCTACTAACACTACTACTACAACTAGAACTTCTATTACTACTTCTACTACTATTGCTGTTGTTGCTGCTACTACTATTACCACGACTACTACTACCATTACTATTACTAGTACTACTACACCTACACCCAGTACTACTACTACTACTAAAACTATAACTACTGCTACTACTACTACAGCTACTACAACTACTATGACTACTACTATTACGACAACTACTACTCCTACTTATACAACTCCTCCGACTACTACTACTACTTCTACTACCAATATGATTACTACTACTACTAATACTGCCACAACTAGTTAAACTACGACAGCTACTACTACTACTCCAACTACTACTAATGCTATGACTACTACAACTACTACTATTGCTACTACAATGACTACTACTACTACTACTACTACTCTACTACTATGAGTACTATTTCCACTACCACTGCTACTACTACTTCTACTATGACTGCTACTACTACAACTACTACTACCACTACTACAACTATGACTGCTACTGCTACAACACTACTACTACAACTACTACTTCCACTACTACCACTACTACTACCACTACAACAACAACAACTATGACTACTACTAGTACTACTACTACTACTACAATAATAACAACTACTACTACAACAACAACTACTACTACTCCTCCTACTACTGCTACTACCACTACTAAAACTACTACAATAGCTACAACTACTACTACTATTACTACTACTGCTATTGCTACTACAAATACTACTACTGCTACTACTACCACAATGATTATTACAACTACTACTACTGTAACTATTGCCATTACAGCAACTACAAATACTACTTATGCAACTACTACTACTACTATTGCTACTACTACCTCACCTACACCTATACCTACTACTATTACTACTACTACCTCACCTACACCTACTACTACTACCACCACCACCAATACTACTACTACTACTACTACCGCCAATACTACTACTACTACCTCACCTACACCTACACGTACTACTACTGTTGCTGCAGCAGCTACTCCTACTACTACTATTGCTGCTGCTGCTATGATGACAACTACTTTTGCTCATACTAGTACTATTACAACAACTACTACTCCTATTGTTGCTACTCCAACTACTACTACTACTTCTACTACTGTTACTACTATTACTAATACTACTACTACTACTACTACTAATACTGCTACTACTACTCCTATTACTGGATTAGAACTTCTACTACCACTACTGCTCATACTACTCTTACTACTACTACTAATACTACTACTGCTGCAACTACTGCTTTAGCTATAACAACTACTACAACTAATCATACTACGACTACAACTGTGACAACTTCTTCTACGAATACTAGTAAGACTCGACTACTTCTAACTATGCTGCTCTACTTCTACAATTGCTAATGCGACTACCACTACTACTACTAGTACTACTATTACTATTACTACTTCTACTACAACAATTACTACTGCCACTACTACCTACTTTTGTGGTTGCTCCTACTATTAATCCTACTACTACTACTGGTTCAACTACTACGACTAGTATTATTACTACAACTACTGCAACTATTACTACAACTTCTCTTAGTCCTGTTACTACTCCTACCACTACTCCTACTACTAGTACTACTACTAATACTACTACTATTTCAACTACTACTACTACTATTACTACTCCTACTCCTACTCCTACTCCTATTACTACTCCTACTACTACTAGTAGTAGTTTTACTGCTATTACTACTACTAGTACTACTACTACTACTATTACTATTCCTACTAGTGCTACAATAACTACTACTACTACTAATTCTACTTCCACTACTACTACTATTATTACAACTACTGCTACTACAAATACTACTACTACTACTACTGCTACTACGACTACTATGACTATTACAACTACTACTACTCTTACTACTACCACTATGGCAACTGCTAATACTACTTCTGCAACTACTACTACTACTACTATTACTATTACTACCACCCCTACACCTACAACTACTACTACCACTGTTAAAAAAACTACTACTACTGCTACTAATACAACAACGACTATTGCTGCTGCTACTACTAATACCACCACCACCACTACTACTACTACTCCTACTATGACAACTTCTGCTAATATGACTAGTACTATTACAACAACTACTACTCCTATTATTACTACTACTACTACTATTATTACTACTACCACTATTACGACTAATATGACTACTACTTCTACTACTTCTACTGTTACTACTACTACTATGACTACTATTATTACTACTACTCTTAGGATTACTACTAGTACTCCTAATACTCCAACTACAACTACTACTATTGCTACTACTGCTACAATGACTCCTACTACTTCTGCTACTACGGCTACTATAATTACTGCTACTACTCTATTGTTGCTGCTATAAGTGCTACTACTACCACCACTACTACTACTATTGCAACTACTACTACCATAATGACTACTACTATTACTATAGCATACTACTACTGCGAGTACTATTGCTAATGCTACTACCACTTTTACTACTCCGACTACAACTACTACTACTATTGCAACTACTACTATTACTACTACTATTACTACCACTAATACTACTACTACTACTACTACTATTACTGCTAATACTGCTATGAATACTAATACTAATATTGTTGTGACAACAACAACAATAACAAAAACTACTACTACTACTACTTAAACTATGACTACTACTACTATAACCATTTTTGCTGCTGCTAATACTGCTACTACTACTGTTACTACAATGACTATGACTACTACTTCTATAGCTACTACTATTTATATTACTACAATAACAACAACTACTACTACTACTACTACAACTATTAGACTGTAGTTGTGGAAGAAGTAGAAGTAGTAGTAGCAGTGGTACTAGTGATAGTAATGGGAGCAATAGTAGTCATAGTATTAGCAATAGAAGTAGTAGTAGTTGTAGTAGTAATAGTAGTTGTAGTAGTAATAGTATTAGTAGTGGTAGTAATAGTTGTAGTAGTAGTATTAGCAGTAGTCATTGTAGTTGTTATCGCAATAGTAGTAGGAGTTATAGTACTAGTTGTAGTAGGATTTGTAGTAGGAGGAGTAGTAGGAGTTGTTGTTGTTGTTGTAGTAGTAGTAGCAACAGTAGTAGTTGTAGTAGTAGTGGAGTTGGATTTGGAGTAGGAATAGTAGTATTCATAGAAGTAGTAGTATAGTAGGAGTAGGAGTAGTAGATGTAGTAGGACTTGGAGTTGAAGAAGAAGAAGTAGTAGTAGTGGTGGTGGTGGTGGTAGTAGTAGGAATAGTCATCATAGTAGTAGTTGTTCCTATAGTAGTAGTAGTAGTAGTAGGAATAGTAGTAAAAATATTAGTGATGGTAGTAGTAGTGGTTGCAGCAGTAGCAGCAACAGCAGTAATAGCTGTAGCAACAGCAATAGTTATAGTTGTAGTAAGAGCAATCACTGTACTAGTTATAGTAAGAGCAGCAGTTGTAATACTTGTTGTAAAAGCTAAAGTAGTAGCTGGTAATAGCAGCAGTAGCTACAGGAGAAGTAGTGGCAGGAATGTTAGGAGTAGTAGTAGGAGGAGGAGGAGAAGTGTTAGTATTAGTAGTAGGAATAGTAGAAATAGGAGTAGGCATAGGAGTAGGGCTAGTAGTAGGACTAGTAATAGGAGTTGGTGTTGGAATAGGAGTAGTTGTAGGAGTAGTAGCAGTAGCAGTAGTAGTGTTATTATTAGTAGTAGTACCTGTAGTAGTTGGAGGAGTAGTAGTAGTAGTTGTCATAGTATTAGTAGTAGTAGTAGTTGGTCTAGTAATAGTAGCAGTAGTAGAAGTTAGAGTAGGGGTAGTAATAGTAGTAGGAGTGGTAGAAGTAGTAGGAGTTACATTAGGAGTAATAGTAGCGATAGTAGCAGGAGTAGTTGGAGTAGTAATAGTGGCAGCAGTAGTAGTAGTAGCAGCAGCAATAGTAGTAGAAGTAGCAGCAACAGTAGTCCTAGCAGTAGTGGCAGTAGTATATATAGAAGTAGTAGTAATACTAGTAGTAAAAGGACTAGTGGTCATAGCAGTAGGGTTAGTATTTCTTGTAGTAGTAGTTGTTGTTGTTTTTGTAGCAATAGCAATGGTAGAAGTAGAAATAGCAGTAGCATAAGTAGTAGTAGTAGTAGTAGCATTCATAGTAGTAGAAGGAGTAGTAGCAGTGGCAGTTGTACTTTTATTAATACAGTAGTAGTCTTAGTAGTAGTGGTTGTCTTTCTAGTAGTAGTAGTAGTAGGACTAGCATAGTGGTAGTAGCAGTAGTTGTTGTTGTTATTGCTATTTTAGTAGTAGTAGTAGTAGTAGTAGTAGTAGTTGTTGTTGTTTTTGTAGCAATAGCAATGGTAGAAGTAGAAATAGCAGTAGCATAAGTAGTAGTAGTAGTAGTAGCATTCATAGTAGTAGAAGGAGTAGTAGCAGTGGCAGTTGTACTTTTATTAATACAGTAGTAGTCTTAGTAGTAGTGGTTGTCTTTCTAGTAGTAGTAGTAGTAGGACTAGCATAGTGGTAGTAGCAGTAGTTGTTGTTGTTATTGCTATTTTAGTAGTAGTAGTAGTAGTAGTAGTAGTAGTTGTTGTTGTTTTTGTAGCAATAGCAATGGTAGAAGTAGAAATAGCAGTAGCATAAGTAGTAGTAGTAGTAGTAGCATTCATAGTAGTAGAAGGAGTAGTAGCAGTGGCAGTTGTACTTTTATTAATACAGTAGTAGTCTTAGTAGTAGTGGTTGTCTTTCTAGTAGTAGTAGTAGTAGGACTAGCATAGTGGTAGTAGCAGTAGTTGTTGTTGTTATTGCTATTTTAGTAGTAGTAGTAGTAGTAGTAGTAGTAGTTGTTGTTGTTTTTGTAGCAATAGCAATGGTAGAAGTAGAAATAGCAGTAGCATAAGTAGTAGTAGTAGTAGTAGCATTCATAGTAGTAGAAGGAGTAGTAGCAGTGGCAGTTGTACTTTTATTAATACAGTAGTAGTCTTAGTAGTAGTGGTTGTCTTTCTAGTAGTAGTAGTAGTAGGACTAGCATAGTGGTAGTAGCAGTAGTTGTTGTTGTTATTGCTATTTTAGTAGTAGTAGTAGTAGTAGTAGTAGTAGTTGTTGTTGTTTTTGTAGCAATAGCAATGGTAGAAGTAGAAATAGCAGTAGCATAAGTAGTAGTAGTAGTAGTAGCATTCATAGTAGTAGAAGGAGTAGTAGCAGTGGCAGTTGTACTTTTATTAATACAGTAGTAGTCTTAGTAGTAGTGGTTGTCTTTCTAGTAGTAGTAGTAGTAGGACTAGCATAGTGGTAGTAGCAGTAGTTGTTGTTGTTATTGCTATTTTAGTAGTAGTAGTAGTAGTAGTAGTAGTAGTTGTTGTTGTTTTTGTAGCAATAGCAATGGTAGAAGTAGAAATAGCAGTAGCATAAGTAGTAGTAGTAGTAGTAGCATTCATAGTAGTAGAAGGAGTAGTAGCAGTGGCAGTTGTACTTTTATTAATACAGTAGTAGTCTTAGTAGTAGTGGTTGTCTTTCTAGTAGTAGTAGTAGTAGGACTAGCATAGTGGTAGTAGCAGTAGTTGTTGTTGTTATTGCTGTTTTAGTAGTAGTAGTAGTAGTAGTAGTAGTAGTAGTAGTAGTAGTAGTAGTAGTAGTAGTAGTAGTAGTAGTAGTTGTAGTAGTAGTAGTAGTAGTAGTAGTAGTAGTAGTAGTAGTAGTAGTAGTAGTAGTAGTAGTAGTAGGTATAGTACGTAGTATCGTAGTCGTCGGAGTCGGCGTCGTCGTCGTCGTCGTCGTCGTCGTAGTCGTCGTCGTCGTAGTAGTCGTCGTCGTAGTCAGTATCGTAAGTATATTCAGTCGCCTCGTCGTCAGTCGTCATAAGTCGTCCGTCGTCGTCGTCGTCGTCGTCGTGGGTCGTCGTCGATCGTCTGCGGTCTGCTCGTCGGACGTTCGTCGTCGATCGATCGATCTCGTCTCGTCAGATCGTTGTCCTCGTACGTAGTCTCGTCAGTCGTCGTCGTACGCGTGTAGTTAGTCGTCGTCGTCGCGGCGTCGTCCGTCGTAGTCGTCGTCGCGTCGTTCCGTCGGATCGTCGTCGTGCGTCGTCGTCGTAGCGATCGTCGTCGTAGTCCGTCTCGCTCGTTGTCGTCGACCGTTCGCGTTCGTTGTCCGTTGCCGTCCTCGGCGTGTTTGGGAACGTCGTCGGCAGTCGCGGCCGTCAGCACCTCTCGTGTCGTCAGTAGCTGTATAGTTGTGTAATACGGCGGTGGAAGAGTAGTACTAGTTGCCACCTAGTGGTCATACGTCGTATAGTAGTCCCACGGCCAGTTTCAATCATGGTAGAAACAATAGTACTAGAAGTAGTAGTAGCTATAGTAGTTGTACTAGTAGTAGTTATAGCTGTTGAAGTAGTTGTAGGAGCAGCAGTAGGAGTAGGACTTGGAGTAGTAGTTGTTGTAGCAGTAGTAGTAGTAGTAGCTGCAGCAATAGCAATCGTAGTAGTACTAGCGCTAGTTGTAGTAGTTGTAGTAGGAGGAGTAGTAAAAGTGGTAGTAGTGGTGGTTGTAGGAGTAGTAGTAGTAGTAGTAGGAGTAGTAGTATTAGTAGTCGTAGGAGATGTAGCAGTGGTAGAAGTAGTAATTGGACTAGTAGTAGCAGTAGTTGTTGTAGAACTAGTAGTGGTCATAGTAGGAGTAGTTATAGTTGTAGTTGTAGTAGTAGTTGTAGTAGTAGTATTAGTAGTAGTATTAGTAGTAGTAGCAGAAGTAGCAGTGGTGGTAGTAGTAGCAGTGGTAGTAGTTGTAGCAGTAGTAGTAATAGTAATAGGACTTGTAGTAGTAGTAGTAGTAGTAGTATTAGTAGTCATAGAAGTAGTTATGGTCGTGGTAAGAGTAGTTATAGGTGTTGTAGTAGTATTATTTGTAGGAGTGATAGCAGTAGTTGTTGGTGTAGTAGTAGTGCTATTAATAGTAGTTGTAGTAGTAGTGTAGTTATTGTAGCTACAATTGTAGTAGTGGAGGTATTAGTTGTTGTAGTAGTAATAGTGGTAGTAGTACTAGTAGTAGTATTAGTAGCAGAAGTAGCATTTGTAGTAGTAGTACTAGTAGTAAAAGGACTAGTTGTGGCAACTGTAGTAGTAGTAGCAGTAGTGGTAGTTTTAGTCATAGTAGTAGTAGTAGTCATGGTAGGAGTAGTTATAGTAGTAGTAGTTGTTGTTGTAGTACAAGTATAGTTATAGTAGCAACAATAGTAGTAGTAGAGGCAGTAGTAGTAGTAGTAGTAGTACTAGTAGTAGTAGTAGAAGTAGTAGCAGTGGTAGCATTAGTGCTAATAGTAAAAGTTCTACTTGTAGCAATGGAGGTAGCAGTTGGAGTAGAAGTAGTAGTTGTCATAGTAGTGGTAGTAGTAGAGGTAGCAGAAGTAGTACTAGTACTAGTTGTAGCAACAGTAGGAGCAGAAGTACAAGTAGCAATAGTAGTGGTTGCAGTAGTAGTAATAGTAGTAGTAGTTTTCATAATTGTAGCTATAGTTGGAGTAGTAGTTGTTGAAACAGAAGTAGCAGTAGTAGTAGTAGGAGTTGTGGTACTAGCAGCAGGTGCAATATTAGTATTACTTGTAGTAGTAGTAGTAGTAGTAGTAGTAGTAGTAGCAGTATTAGTAGTGGTAATAGTAATAGCAGAAGTAGCAGCAGCAGCAACAGTAGTATCAGTAATTACAGTAGTGGGTGTAGGTGTAGTAATAGCAGGAGTAGTAGTAATTGTAGTAGTAGGAGTAGGTGTAGGAGTGGGCGAGGCAGTAAGAGAAATAGTAGTTGGTGTTGTAGGAGTAGTTGTTGTTCTTGTAGGAGTTGTAGCACGAGTAGAAATAGTAGTAGCAACTGTAGTAGTAATAGTAGTAGAAGTAGTAGTAGTTGTTGTAGTAGCAGTCGCAGAAGTAGTTGCAGTAGTAGTAGAAGTAGCAGTAGTGGTAGTAGTAGTAGTAGTAATAGTAGTGGTAATGGTAGTAGGAGTTGAAGTTGTAGTTGTTGTTGTTGTAGTAGTAGTAGTAACAGTAGTAGTTGTAAAAGTAGTTGTAGCAGTAATAGTAGTAGTAGTACTAGTGGTAGTAGCAGCAACAGGAGTAGTAGTAGTAGTGATAGGAGTAGTAGTATTAGTAGTAGTAGCAGCAGCAGCAGTAGTTGTTATAATAGTAGTTGTAGTAGAAGAGGCTGTAGTAGGGGGAGTAGTAGTACCAGCAGTAGTTGCAGTAGTAATAGTGCAAGTACTAGTAGCAATAGTAGTAGTTGTAGTAGTAGGAGCAGTCTTAGCACTAGTAGTAGAAGTATTTGTAAGGGTAGTAGTCGTAGTTGTTATAATTGAAGTAGTTGTAGTAGTTCAAATAGTAGTATCTTTTGGAGTAGTAGTAGTACTAGTAGTTATTGTTGTAGTAGTAATGTTGCAGCAATTGCAGTAGTAGTGGTAGTAGTAGTAGTAGTAGCCATAGTAGTGGTAGTAGGAGGAGGAGTAGTAGTAGTGGTAATAGTTGTATTAGTAGTAGTTGTAGTAGTAGTAGTAGCAGCAGCAGCAGCAGCAGCAGTAGTAGTAGATATAGTAGTAGCAGCAGTAATAGCGATGGTACTAAAATAGTAGTAGCAGTTGTAGTTGCTATTGTATTAGTGGTATTCATTGTCATAGTAGTAGTAGGAGTAGTAGTTGTATCAGTACTAGTAGTAATAGCAGTCGAAGAATTAGAAGTAGTAGTAGTAGTAATAGTAGTAGCAGTAGTGGCAGTAGTTGTAGCAATAGTGATTGTAGTAGTGGTAGCAATAATAGTTGTAGTACTAGTTGTAGCAATAGTAGTTGTTGTAGTAGTAGTTGTAGTAGTAGGACAAGGTGTAGTTGTAGATACAGTATTAGTATTAGTTGAAGTATTAGTAGTAGTATTAGTTGTAGTAGTAGTAGGATTAGTAGCAGTTGTAGTAGTACCAACAGCAGCAGTTATAGCAGCAGTAGTAGTAGTAGTAGTTGTTGTTGTTGTTTAGAAGTAGTAGTAGTAGTAGGACTAGGTGTAGCTATAGATGTAGTATTAGAATTAGTTGAAGTACTAGTAGTAGTAGTAGTATTAGTTGTAGTAGAAGCAGGATTAGTAGCAGTTGTAGTAGTACCAACAGCAGCAGTAGTAGCAGTAGTAGTATTAGTTGTTGTTGTTTTTGTAGTAGTAGTAGTAGTAGTAGGCGTAGTAGTAGTAACATAGGTAGTAATAGCAGTAATAATAGTAATAGTAGTAGTAGGAATAGTATTTGTAGAAATAGTAGAAGTCGTAGCAGCAGCAGCAGTAGTAAAAGTAGTAGTGGCAGTCGATGTAGGAGTAGCAGCAATTGTACTAGTAGTAGAAGTAGTAGTAGTAGTGGTAGTAATAGTAGTGGTGGTGGTAGTAGTAATAGTAGTAGTAGTAGTAGTAGTTATAGTAGTAGAAGTAGTAGTAGTCTTAGTGGTAGGAGCAGCAGTAGAAATAGTTATAATAGTAGTAGTAGAAGTCGTCGTAGTAGTAGTAGTAGTGGTAATAGAAGTAGTAGTAGTAGGAGCAGTACTAGTAGTAGTAGTTACAGTTGTAGTATTAGGAGTAGTGTAAGTAGTAGTGGAAGTCATAGTAGCAGTAGTAGAAGTCATAGTCATAGTAGTTGTTCTTCTTGTTGTCGGTGTAGTAGTAGGAGTAGTTGTTGTTGCAGTAGTAGTAGTAGTAGCAGTAGCAGTAATAGTTGTAGTAGTAATTGTAGTTGCACGAGGAGTTTTAGGAGGAGAAGTAATAGGAGTAGTAGTTGTTGGAGTTGGGGCAGTAGCAGTAGTAGGAGTTGAAGTAGCAATAGCAGTTGGAATAGGAGTCATAGCAGCTCGAGTTGTACAAGGAGGAGTAGTAGCAGTTGTAGTTGTAGGAGTAAGAGTAGGAATAGTTGTAGTTGTAGCAGTAGTAGTAGTCGTAGTAGTAGTAGCAATCACAATAGCAGAAGTAGCAGCAGCAGCTGTAGTAGAAGTATCAGTAGTTGTAGTAGTAGTAGTAGTAGCAATAGTGGAAGGAGTAGCAGTAGTAGCATTTGTGCTAGTCTTAATGTAGTAGTAGTCATAGTAGCAGTTGTAGTAGTATTAGTAGTAGTAGTAGTAGTAGTAGTAGTAATAGTACTACTTGTGGTAATAGTTGTAGGTTCAGTAGTAGTGATAGTAGTAGTAGTAGTATTAGTAGTAGTACAAATAGTAGTAGCAGCAGCAACAAAAGTAGCAGCAATAGTAATAGTAGTGTTAGTAGTAGTTATAGTTGTAGTAATAGTAGTAGTAGTAGTAGCACTCCCACTACTACTACTGCTGCTACTACTAATAATAGTTGTCGTAGATGTGGTAGTAGTAGTAGATAATGTAGTAGTAGTAGTAGTAGCAGTAGTAGTAGTAGATGTAGTCGTAGTAGTGTGTGTTGTTGTTGTAGTAGTAGTGGTGGTGGTGGTGGTGGTGGTAGTGGTAGCAGTAGTCGTAGTTGTTGTTTTTGTTTTTGTTGTTGTTGTTGTTGTTGTTGTTGTTGTTGTTGTTGTTGTTGTAGTAGTAGTAGTAGTAGTAACAGGAATAGTAGCGACACGAAATGGAATAATACTAGGAGTAGTAGTTGTAGTCCAAGTGGTAGAAGTAGTAGGAGCAGTAGTCACAGTTGGAGTTGTTGTAGGAGTTGTTGTGGCATTAGAAGTCATAGTAGTGGACTAGTAGTAGTATTAGTAGAAGTAATAGCTATAGTTGTAGCAGTAGTAGTAGCAGTAGTGGGAGTAGTGGTACTTGCAGTTGTAGTAGTAGTAGTAGTAATAGTAGTAGTTGTTGTAGTAGTAGTAGTAGTAATACTAATAGTGGTGTTAATAGCAGCAGCAGCATCATTACTACTAGTAGTAATAGCAGCAACAACAGTAGTGGCAGCAGTAGGTGGAGTGTTGGGAGTAGTAGTAGTAGGAGGAGGAGGAGTAGTGGTAGTAGTAATAGTAGTACTAGTTGCAGCAATAGTAGGAGTATTAGGATTGGTATTAGTATTAGTAGCAGTAGCAGTAATAGTAGTAGGAGGAGTAGTTCTGGCAGTCGATGTGGGAGGAGTAGTTGTAGGAGTAGTAGTGGTAGTAGTAGTAGGTGTATCAATAACAGTAGTAGTAGTAGTAGTAGCAGTAGTCGTAGTAGTAATAGTAGTAGCAGCTGCAGTAGTAGTAGGAGTGTTAGTAGTAGTAGTAGTAGGAGTAGCAGTAGTAGTAATAGTAGTAGTAGTAGCCATAGTAGTAGTATTAGTAATAGGAGTACTTGTGGCAGTTGGTGCAGGAGTAGGAGTAGTAGTGGTAGTAATAGTTGTTGTTGTAGTAGTAGTAGTAGTGTTAGTGTTAGTAGTAGTAGTACCTGTAGGAGTAGTAGTAGTTGTTGTTGTTGTTGTTGTTGTTGTAGTAGTAGCAGTAGTAGTAATAGTAGTATTAGTAGTAGTAGTAGGAGTAGTAGTTGTAGTAGTAGAAATAGAAGCGGTTGTACTACCACTAGTACTAGTAGTAATACTAGTAGTGGCAGCAGTAGTAGTAGTAGAAGTAGCAGTAGTTGCTTTAGTAGTACCAACAGTAGTAGTAGTAGTAGTTGTTGTCATCGTCGTCGTTGTAGTACTAGTAGTTTTTATTGTGGGAGTTGTAGTAGGCTTACTAGATGGTGTGGTTGTTGGTGTAGTGGTAGTTGTAGTAGTTGTAGCAGAAGCAGTACTTGTAGTAGTAGTAATTGTAGGAGTAGCAGCGGCAGAAGTAGTTGGTGTAGTAGTTGCGATATTAGGACTAGTAGTTGTAGTAAGAATAGCAATAGCTATTGGAGTAGTTGTTATTGTAGTAATAGTAGTAGTAATACTAGTATTAGAAGTAGTAGTAGTTGTTGTAGTAGTAGTAGTAGGAGTTGTAGTAGTAGGAGTAGTAGTAGTAGTAGTCAGGGCAGAAATAGCAGTAGGAGTTGGAGTTGGACTAGTAGTAATAGTAGTAGTAGTAGGAGTAATAGTAGTATTATTAGGAGTTGTGGTAGGAGTAGTAGTAGGAGTTGTAGTTGTTGTAGTGGTAGGGGCAGTAGTCGTAGTAGAAGTGGTAGGAATAGTTGTAGTAGTACTAGTCGTAGTACTAGTAACAGTGGTAGTAGTGGTAGTAGTAGAAGTACTAATAGTAATAGCAATTGCAGCTATAGTAGTTGTAATAGTAGTTACAGTAGTAATAGTAATAATAGTAATAGGTATAGTAGTAGTAGTAATAATAGTAGTCGTAGTAGTAGTAGAAGTAGTGGTTGTAGTAGTAGTAGTAGGATGGGGAGTAGTAGTTGTAGAAGTACTAGTCGTATTAGTAGCAGTAGTACTACTAGTTGTTGTAGCAGAAGTAGCAACAATAGTAGTAATATTAGTATTAGTGGTAATATAGTAGTAGTAGTACTTGTAGTAATATTAATATTAGTAGTGGTAATTGTAGTAATAGTAGCAGTAGTTGTTGTTGTTGTTGTTGTAGTAGTAGTAGTAGTAGTAATAGTAGTAGTAGTTATATCATTAGTAGTTGTAGGAGGAGTAGTAGGAGTTGTAATTGTTGGACTAGTGGTAGCAACAGTAGTAGTTGTAGGAGGAGTAGTAGGAATAGTAGTAGAAGTGGTAGTAGTAGTAGTGAGAATTGTAGTAGTTGTAGTATTAGGAGTAGTAGTAGTAAGAGTAGCAACTGGAGCAGTAGTAGGAATAGGAGTTGGAATAGTAGTAGAAGAAGTAGCAGCAGTAGTAGGACAATTAGTAGTCGAAGTAGTAGTAGGTGTAGCAGCAGCAGTAGAAGTAGTAATATTAGTGGTAGTAGTTGTTGTTGTTGTAACTGTAGTAGTGGTATTGGTAGTAGCAGTCGTAGTAGTAGTAGTAGTAGCATTAGTAGTAGTTGTAGTAGTGGTAGTAAAAACAACAGTAGTAGAAGATATTATAGTAGCCGAAGTAGTAGTTGTAATAGCAGCAGCAGCAGCAGGAGCAGTAGTATGAGTGATAGGAGGAGAAATACTACTTGGAGAAGTAGTAGTAGGAGGAGGAGTAGTAGTAGTAATAGTAGTGGTAGTAGTAGTGGTAGTGGGAGAAATATTAGTATTAGTAGTAGTAGTAGTAGTAGTAGGAGAAATAGTAATAGTAGGAGAAGTATTAGTAGTTGAAGAAGTAGTAGTAGCAGCGGTAGCTATAATAGTAATAGCAATATTTGCAGTACTAGCAGTAGTAGTAGTATTAGAAATAGTAGCAGTAGCGGTAACAGTAGTAGTAATAGTAATGATAGTAGCATTAGTAGCAATAGTAGTAGTGGTAGGAGTAGTAGTAGTTACTGTAGTAGTAGAAGTAGTAGTAGCAGTAGCTGTAGCATAGGAGCAGTAATGACAATAATAGTTGGAGGAGATGGATTAGTAGTAGTTGTTGTTGTTGTAGGAGAAGCAATATAAGTAGCGGTATTTGTAGTAGTATCACTAGTAGTAGCAATTATAGTAATAGTAAAATTAGTAGCAGTAGAATTAATAGTAGTATCAGCTGTAGTAGCAACAATAGAAGCAGTAGCCATGGTAATAGTTGCACAAGTAGCAGTAGTAGTGGAAGTAGTAGCAGTAGTTACTGTACTTGTAGCAATAGTAGTAATAGCGAAAGTAGCAGCAGCGGCAGTAGCTGTAGTAGTAGTAGAAGCAGTAGCAGTGGTTCTAGTAGCAGTAGTAGTAGTAGAACTAGTAGTAGTATTTGCAGCAGTAGTAGATTTACTAAAACTTCTCCTACTCCTACTTGTGCTACTACTACTACTATTCCTACACCTACATCTACTACCACTTCTCCTAGTCCTTCTACAACTACTACGACTACTACTACTACTATTATTAATAGCTCTACACCTTTTCATATGCTTGCTACAACCACAACTACTCCAGCTCCTACTACAGCTACTCCTAATCCTGCTGTTGTTGCAGCTGCTAATACAACTTCTATTGCTGCAGCTACTACTTCTACTACTACTACTACTACTACAAGTCTTACTCCTAGTCTTACAACTAATACCGCTACTACTACTACTACTACTACTACTACTACTACTACTTCTACTATTAATTCTACTACTAATACTAATACAATTACAACTACTTCTACTGCTACAGCTATTACTACTACTCCTACTACTACTAGTATTACAATTACTACTACTACAATTACTACAACAACTACTACTAGTCCACCTCCTACTACAACTATTACCCCAACTACTACTACTACTATTACAACTACTCCTACTCCAACTCTCGCTACTACTACTATAACTACTAATACTAGATTACTGCTGCTTCTGCTACTATTGTTTCTACAACTACTAATACAACTGCTACTACTACTCCTACTCCACTCGTACTAACTACTACTATAACTACTAATACTAAATACTACTACTGTTGCCATTATTGCTTTTACAACAACTACTACAACAACTACTACTAATACTACAATTACTACTACTACTCCCACTACTAGTACTACAACTATTACTCAAACTCCTAATGCTACTACTACTACTGCGACTTTTACTACTACAACAACTACTACACCTACTAGCACTATTACAACAACTACTACTACCACTACTATAACTATAACTCCTTCCGCTTTTGCTACTGCTATTGCTACAACTCCTTCCCCTTTTGCTACAGCTACAGCTACCACTACTCCTATTACAACCATTACTACTAATACTATTACTACATGAACAACTACGACTGCTGCTGCTACTACCACTTCGACAACTACTCCTACTACTACTACTACTACTACTAATACTAACACCACTACTACTACTACAACTATTCCTGCTCTAACTCCTACTACTACTACTTCTATTCCTACCACTACCACTATACTACTACTATTAATCCTACTCCAACACCTATTACTACAACTACTCCTACTACGACAACTACCTTGACTCCAACAACTACTACAATTACGACTACTACTACTACTGCTACTACTGCTACTACGACTGCTTCAACCACTACTACCACTATTTCAACTACAACTATTCCTACTACTACTCCCTCTCCAACCACTACTACTACTACTACTACATCTGCTACTAGTACTACTAATACTATTACTACTACTGCTGCTGCTACTGCTACAGATACAGCAACTCCTACTTCGACTACTACTACTACATATACTAGTAAACCTAATACTCGTACTACCGTTGCTACTACTGCAGCTATTGCTAATACTACCATTCTAACTACTACTACTATTCCTACTACTACTACACCTACCTCTACTTCGGCTGCTCCTAAAACTACTACTACTGTTGTTGCTGCTACTATTACTACTACTATGATTACGAGTACTACTATGACTACTACTACCACCACTACTACTACTATTGTTGCTAGTACTACTACTACTGCTGCTGCTTCTACTACTTCTATTCCTACTGCTACTACGGCTCCTACTACTACTTCTACTTCTACCACTACTGCAACTACTACAACTACACCTACTACTACTACTACTGGTACAACTACTACGACTACAACTGCAACTAATATTACTAGTACAATAGCAACAACAGCAACTATTACTACAACGACTAGTCCTACTACTACTACTAATATTGCTACGACTACTGCTACCGCTGTAGCTACTGCTACATCCACTACTACTACTTCTACCATGCTCTGGCTCCTACTACTATTGCTACTACAACTACTACTCCTACTCCAACTACTACTACTAATACTCCTACTCCTACTGCTACTACTACTACTAATACTACTACTACCAGTACTACTACTACTATATTTACTCCAATTCCTACAACTGCTACCACTACAACAAATACTACTGCTACTCCTCCTCCTATTACTACTACTATGACTACTACAATTACGACTACCACTCATACTATTACTTCAAGTGATACTACTACTACTACTACTACTACTGTTGCCGCTACTACTGCTGCAGCTACTGCCGCCACTCCTACTACTACTGCCGCTACTATTTCTATTAGAACTTCTACTACTACTACTACAACTAATACTGCTACTACAACAAGTACAACTACTACACCACCTACTACTACTACTCCAACTACTACTCCTACTACTACTTCTACCACTATTGCTATTACTCACACTGCTGTTGCTACTACTATTACTAGTACTACTACTACTACTAATAGTACTACTATTACTACTACTACTACTACTGCCACTACTCTCGCCACAACTACTACTATTACAACAAAAACTACTACTACTACTACTACTGCTGCCTCTGCTACCGCCAATTCTGCTACGACTACTACTACTAGTACTACTACAACAACAACTACAACTACTAATATGACTACCACTCCGACTACTACTACTACTACCACTATGAGTACCACTACTCGAACTACTACTTCCCCTACTACTAATACTTTACTTGGTCCTACTACTATTACTACTACTGCCACTACTACCCCTACTACTACTGCTGCTGCTACTGCTACCATTACTACTACTAATATTGCTGCTATTACTACTTCTGCTACTGTAACTATCACTACTACTACTACTCCTACTAGTACTGCTACTTCTGATACTACTACTACTACTACGACTACTACTCCTACTTCTGCTACCACTGCCACTACTCCCAACTACTACTACAACTCCTACTCCTACTAATCGTAATACAACTACTACTATAACTACTGCTACTACAACTACTACTACGTCTACTACTCCAACTACTACTACCACTTCTCGCACTACTCCTACACCTAATACCATTAATACTACGCCTACCACTCCTCCTCCTCCTACTACTACTACAACAACAACTACTACTACTACTATTATTGTTACTGTAACCACTACTATTACTACAACTCCTACTCCTACTGCTGTTCCTACTCCTACTCCAACTACTATTCCTACTCCAACTACTGCTACTGCTACACCTACTCCTACTTCTGCTACTGCTATTGCTACTACTATTACTACAACTACCACTACTCTTACTCCAACTCCTCCTACTACTACTTCAACTAACAATAGTACTACTACTACTACTGATGCTACAACTAGTACTACAACTACTCCTACTACAACTATTACCACTACTCCTACTACTATGTGCTACTACTACTACTACTACTACAACTACTATAATTACAAGTACTACTACTGCTACTGCTACTGCTACTGCTACAACAACCACAAGTAGTACCACTACGGCTACTACAACTACTACTGCTACTTCTACTCCTACTACTACAACTAGTACCACTACTCCAAGTACTACTACCATACTACTAATCCTATACTGACTCCTATTACTACTACTGCTACTGCTGCTACTACCCCTACTACTACAACTGCAATAGCTATGATTGCTGCTACTTCTACCACTGCTGTTGCTGCTACAACAACTACTACTACTAATACTTCTACTTGTACTTCTACTACTGCTATTGCTGCTACAACAACTACTACTACTCATACTTCTACTTGTACTTCTACTCCAACTCCAACAACAACAACAACTACTACTAACACTGCTACTACAACTACTCATATTACTACTACTGCTATGAGTCCTGCTACTACTCCTACTGCTACTCCTATTACTGCTATTGCTACTACTGCTATTACTACTACTATTACTGCTGCTGCTACTACTACTCCTATTACTACTACTGCTACAACTACAACAATTGCTACAACTATTACAACTACTCCTACTAACACTACCACTACCACTACTACTACTACTACAACAACTACTGATACTACCATTACTGCAACAACTACTTCTACTACTACCTCTACTACTACTACTACTACTACTACTACTACTACTGTTACTACACTACTCCTACTACAACAACTACTAATACTACTACTCCTACAACTATTACTATTTCTACAAATAATACTACTACTGGAACTACTAATACTAGTACTACTACTCCCACTACTACTACTACGACTACTCCTACTACTAATACTAAGGCTACAGTTACAGCAACTTCTACCACTACTACTACTACTACTAATTTTGCCACTACTACTACTCCTACAACAACAACTACTACTCCTACTGCCATGGCTACTACTACTACTGCTACAACTTCTACTAGTACTACTACTACTATTGCTACTTCTACATCTACCACTACTATTATTCCTACTCCTACTACTATTGCTACTACTTCTACTACTATGACAACACTTGTTGCGACTACTGCGACGACTACTACCACAACTACCACAACTATTACAATAATAACTGCCACTACTGCTACTATTCCTCCACCTACCATTACAACTGCTCCTTCTACTACTACTGCTTCTTCTACTACTACCACTACCACTACTACTACAACTATTAAAACATCACCTACTGCTTCTACTACTACTACTATTGCTACTACTTCTATTTCAACTAATACTGCTACTACTACTTCTGCTACTACTTTTACTACTACTACTGCTACAGCTACTACTATTACTCCTACGGTTACTACTTCTGCTCCTCCTACAGCTACTACTCCAACTACGACTACTACTACAACAACAACAACAACAATAATAATAACTACTACTACTACCACTACTCTTTCTACTACCACAACTACTACTATTGCTACTACTAGGAAAATAATAACAACTACTACAACTACGACTACTGCTGCTGCTACAACTGCAACTACTACTTCTACTACTACCTCTACAACTACTATTGTTGCTACTGTTGTTAGACAACTACTACAACTACTACTAATAATACTAGAACTGCTCCTACAACTACTACTATTACTACAAATAATACTACTACTGCTGCAGCAACTGCTACTACTACTGGTACTACTCCCACTAATACTTCTACTCCTACTACTAATACTGCTACCGCTACAACAACAACTTTGGCCACTACTACTACTACTATTACTATGACTACTTCTACTACTATTTCCACTCCTACTACTCCTACTTCTATTCCTACTTCTACTGCTACAGATCCTATTGCTACCACTACAAGTACTACTCCTACTACTACTTCTATTATGACTACTACTACTACTAATCCTACTCCTACTTCTACAACTATAACAACAATTGCTACAACTTATACAACTACAACGACACTTACCACTACTACTACAACTACTACTACTGCTACAACCACTACTCCTCCAACTACTGCTACAACTACAGCTATTTTTTACTACTACTACGACTCCTGCTACTGCTACTACTACTGCAACAACAACAACTACAACTATAAGTACTTCTAATACTCCGACAAATGCTACTAATACTCCTACAAACACTACTAATATACCACTACTACTTCATTAATCGCTATTACAGCTAATACTACTATTGCTACTACTACTATTACTTCTGCTACTGCTACAACTAATAAAACTTCTCCAACTACCACTACTACTACTCCTTCTACGGCTACTACTACTATTATTGCTACTAGTAATACTTCAACTAATACTTCAACTACTACTCCAACTACTTATATTACTACTAATGATGCTGCTACTACAACTACTCCTACAGCTGCTATTACTATTACTACTACTACTACAGCTACTAGTACTACTTCAACTAATACTTCAACTACTACTCCAACTACTTATATTACTACTAATGATGCTGCTACTACAACTACTCCTACAGCTGCTATTACTATTACTACTACTACTACAGCTACTAGTACTACTTCAACTAATACTTCAACTACTACTCCAACTACTTATATTACTACTAATGATGCTGCTACTACAACTACTCCTACAGCTGCTATTACTATTACTACTACTACTACAGCTACTAGTACTACTTCAACTAATACTTCAACTACTACTCCAACTACTTATATTACTACTAATGATGCTGCTACTACAACTACTCCTACAGCTGCTATTACTATTACTACTACTACTACAGCTACTACTGCTACAACTACTACTATGGCTACTACTACTGCTGCTACTGCTACTGCTACTACTAATACTACTGCTGCTGCTGCTGCTGCTACTACTACTACTACTACTACCACTACTACTACTCCTTCTACTACGACAACTACTACAATAACTATTAATAATACTACTACTCTGAGTGGGAATAGTAGTGGGAGTAGTAGTTGTAGTAGTAGGAGTAGCGGTAGTAGTAGTTTTAGTAATAGTAGTACTTGTGGTAGTAGTAGTAGTGGTAGTAATAGTAGTACTTCGCGTTGCAGCTGTTGGAGCTGCAGTACTATAAGTTGTTGAAGTAGTAGCAGTAGTTGTAGATATAGCAGCAATAGTAGTAGTTCGATAAGTAGTAGTAGTAGTTGTTGTTGTTGTTGTTGTTGTAGTAGTAGTAATAGGAGTAGGTGTAGGAAAAGGGGTAGTGGTAGGAGCAATAGAAGTAGTAGCAGTAGTAGTAGTAGTAGCAATAGAAGTAGTACCAATAGTGGCTGTAGCAGTTGTGGTAGTAGCGGAAGTAGTAGTAGTTATAGTAATCACAATAGTAGTAATAGCTATAGAAATAGTAGTAGTAGCATAGTAGTAGAAGTAGTAGTAGTAATACTAGTAGTAGTGGTAGTAGTTGGAGTAGTACTAGTATTTGTAGTAATAGGTTTAGTAGTAGTAGTACTAGTAGAAGCAACAACAGGAGTAACAGTTGTAGTAGTAGCAGTAGTAATAGGAGCAGTAGTAGTAGCAGCAGTAGTAGTAGCAATACTACTACTACTGTTGTTACTATTGCTTCTACTACTACTGCTACTACCACTACTACTCCGACTGCTATTACTACTGCTTCTGCTACTACAATTACTACTACTACTACTACTACTTTAACTACTAGTACTTCTACTAATGCTATAGCTGCTGTTACTACTGCTACAACTGCTACTAATACTAATACTGCTGCTACGGCCACTACTACTACTGCTACTACAACTATTGCTACTATTGTTGCTGCTACTACTAATCCAACTACTGCTACTAGAACTTATACAACTAATACTACTGTCACTACTACTACTACTGCAACTGCTACTGCTACTACTACTTCTTTCCCTATTACTACTACTTCTGCTACCAGTACTAGTACTTCTTCTGCTACTATTACTACAGCTACAGTTGTTGCTACAACGGCTACAACTACAGCTGTTGCTACAACGGCTACAGCTACTGCTACTACTATAGCTACCACTACTACTGCTACCACTACTATAGCTAGTACAACAACAACTACTGCTACTGCTACCACTAATACTACTATTAGTACTACTGCTACTACTACTATTACTACTACTTGTACTACTACTACTACCACCACCACCACCACTACTGTAGCTACTGCTATAGCTACTGTCGCTACTACATCTGCTATAACTACTACTACCCCTAGTAGTTCTAGTAGTTCTATAACTACTACTACTACTACTACTAGAACTACCACTGCTAGTACTACTGAAACTACTAATACTACTCCACCGCTACTACTATTAGTACTATTGCTTTTGCTACTACTGCAGTAGATACAACAACTATGACTACTACTACGACTACTATTACTACTTCTGCTACTACTGCTGCTGCTACTACTACTATTACTACTGCAGATACCACTACCATTGCTACTACAACTATGACTACTGCTACAACAACAACTACTGCTACTACTTTTCCCACAATAACAACAACAACTAGTACTACTACTTCCTCTGTTGGTACCGCTACTACTACTACTACAATTACCTCTACTACTACTACAGCTACTTTTGGTACTACTAACACCACTACTACACAAACTACTGCTACAACTATTACTACTACTAGTACTACTACTGCTACAATGGCTACAACGACTACTTCTATTGCTATTCGTGCTACTACTGCTACTAATAATACTATTGCTACTACAATTACGGCTGCTGCTATTGCAACTACTACTACTTCAACTACTACTACCATACTTCTACTTCTATTACTTCTGCTACTACTAATACCGCTACTACAACCACTACTACTCTAGCTGCTACTACTACTGCTTCCACTACTACTACAACAACAACAGCAACTACTACTACTACCACAACAATAACTACTATCAATTCTACTTTTAGTTCAAGTACTTCTACTCATACTACTGCTGCTACTACTACTGCTACAACTTCTACTACTACCATTACAACAACTACTGCTACTTCTACTAATCCAACTACTACTACTAAAACTTATACTACTAAAAGTACTATTGCTAATACTACTGCTGCTGCTGCTGCTACTACCACTTCTTTTCCTACTACTACTACTTCAGCAACTAGTACTTGTACTACTATTACTATAATTACTACTACTACTGCAACAACCACAATGACTACAACTACAACTACCACTACTGCTACAACTACCACTACTATGACTGCTACAACTGTCAACTACGACTACTATTATTACTACTACTAGTACTATAATAAGTACTACTACTGCTACTGTTGATTCTGCTGCGACTGCAACTACTACTATTACCACTACTATTCTTTGACTACTACTACAGCTACTACTACTACTCCAGCTATGGCTTCAACTACTACTACAACTTCTATTACTACTACAACTATAGCTACAACAAATATTGTCAATGCGACTATTACTGCTACTACTACTACTACTACATCGACTACTTCTACTACAACAATGCTACTACTTCTACTACTGTGGCCCCTACTACTAGTGCTACTACAACTACAGTTGCTACGACTATTGCTACTACTATTGCTGCTACTCTTACAATTACTACTACGATTGCTGCTGCTGTTGCTCCTACTACTATGACAGTACTACTACTATTACTGTTATTGCTTTCGCTGGTGCTAATACAACTACAGTTGCTGCTACTATTGCTACTACAATTGCTACTGCTGCTCTTACAACTTCCACTACCACTGTTGCTATAATTACTACTACTACTACTACTACTACAACTACTTCTACTACTACTACTACTACTACTATTACTACTACTACTTCTACTACTACTTCTACTATTACTATTATTAATATTACTAATACTACTACAACTACTACTATTGCTGCTACTTCTAGTATTAGTGCTGCTGCTACAACTATTACTACTACTCCTTTTACTATTAGTACTACTACTACTACAACTACTACTATTACTACTACTACTATTATTACTACTATAGCTACTACTATTGCTGCAACTTCCACTACTGCTACTACTATTGCAAATAGTGCTCCAAGTACTACTATTACTACTACTAATGCTATTACTATTGCTGCTATTATTACTACTTCTACTACTGCTGCTACTGCTACAACTACTGCTACTGGTACTAGAGGTTGTAGTAGTAGTAGTAATAATCATATTAGTAGTGATAATAGTAGTAGCAGGAATATTAGATGCAATAGTAGTAATAGTTATAGTCGTAGTATGAGTATTAGGAGCAGCAGTCATAGAAGTACTAGTAATCATAGTAGTTGGAGTAGTAGAGTACTAGTAGTAGTAGTAATAGGTGTAATAGTAGTCATAGTAGAATTAGGAGTAGCGGTAGTAATAGCAATAGTAGTAGTAGTAAGAGAAGTAGTCATAGTAGTAGGAGTTAATGGTAGGAGTAGTAGTAGAATTAGTAGTAGTAACTATAATAAAAGTAATTGTAGTAGAATTAGCAGTAGGAGGAGTAGTAGTAGTAGTCGGAGTAGTAGGAGTAGTAGCAGTAGGTGTAGTAGGTGTAATAGCAGTAGTTATTGTTGTTGTAGTAGTAGTTATTGTATTAGTACTAGTAGTAGTAGTAATAATAATAATAATAACAGTTGTAGTAATAATTATAGTAGTAGTAGGGGTAGTGCTAGTTGTAGTAGTAATACCGGTAGTTGTAGATGAAGTATTAGGAGTAGTAGTGGAAGTAGTAGTAGTAGTTGTTGTTGTTATAGTAGTCATTGTAGTAATAGTAGTAGTAGTACTCCTAGTAGTAGTAGTCGTACTTGAAGTAGTAGCAGACGTAGTAGTGGTATTAGTTGTAGTAGCAATAGTAGAAGTAGAAGTAGTAGCAGCAGCAAAAGTAGAAGTAGAAGTAGTAGTAGTAGCAGGAGGAGGAGGAGGAGGAGGAGGAGGAGGTGTAGCAGCAGCAGCTATAGTAGTAGTTGTTGTTGCTGTGGTAGTAGTGGTAGTAGGAGCAGTGGCAGTATTAGTAGCACTAGTAGTATTAGTTGTTGCAGTAGTAGTAGTACTAATAGTAGTCGTAGAAGTAGTAGTGGTGGTGGTACCAGTAACAGTAGCAGTTGTCGTAGTAGCGGAAGTAGTAGTAGTGGCTGTAGTAATCGGAATAGTAGGAGTAGTAGCTGTAGAAATAGTAGTAGTAGTAATAGTAGCAGAATTAGTAGTAGCAATAGTAGTAGTAATACTAGTCGTTGTGGTAGTAGTTGGAGTTGTACTAGTATTTGTAGTACTAGGTGTAGTAGTAGTAGTACTAGCAAAAGCAACAGCAGGAGTAGCAGCAGCAGTAGTAGCAATAGTAATAGGAGTAGTAGCAGTAGTAATCATAGTTGTAGTAGTAGTTGTAGTGGTAATAGGAGTAGTAGTTGTAGTCATTGTAGTAGCAGGAGTCAGAGTAGTAGTAGGAATAGGTGCCAGAGAGGGAGTAATGGTCGGAGTAGAAGTAGTAGTAGTAGTACTAGCATTAGTATAGCAGCAGCAGCAGCAATTGTAGTGATAGTTTTAGTGGTGGTGACAACCGCAGTAGTAGTTGTAGAAATAGTAGTAGTACCAGTAGCAGTAGCAGTAGCGGTAGTCGTCATAGTCGTAATAGTAGCAGTAATAAAACTAGTAGTAATAGTCGCAATAGTAGTAGCAGTAGTAGTAACAGTGGCAGTAGTAGTTGTTGTAGAGGTTGTAGCAGCAGTAGTAGTAGTAGCAGCCGTAGTAGAAGAAGTAATAGTAGTCGTAGTGGTGGTAGTAATAGTAGTAGTAATTCTATTAGTAGTAGTAGCAGCTTAAGTTGTAGTAGCATTTTCAGTAGCAGAAGTGGTAATAGTAGTATTAGTAGTAATAGTGGTAGTAGTAGTATTAGTAGCAATAGTTGTAGTAGTAGTAGTAGCAGCAGTAGTAGGAGTAGTAGGAGAAGTTCTAGAGAAAGAACTGGTAGCAGTAGCAGTGGTAGTAACGGTAGTAATAGTAGTAGTAGCAGCAGTAGTAGCTGTAGTAGTAGTTGTTCTAGCAGTAGCACTGGTGGTAGCAGTAGTAGTACAAGTTGTAGTAGTAGCAGCAGTATTAACAAGAGTAGTACCAGTAGCACTGGTAGTAGCAGTAGTAACTGTAATAGTTACCGTAGTAGATGTTGTGGCAGCTGCAACACTAGTAGTAGAAGTAGCCGTTGTAGTTGTAGTTGTAGTAGTAGTAGTAGTAATAGTAGTTGTTGTTGTAGTCATAGTTGTAGTAGCAGTAGTAGTAGTTGAGGTTGTAGTAACAACAATAATAGTAGCACGATATAAGTGGTAGTAGTAGTAGTACCTGTAGTTGTATCACAAGTATTAGCAATTGTAGAATAGTAGAATTAGTAGTAGCAGTAGTAGTAGCAGTAGCTGCATAAGAAACAGTAGCAGTTGTAGTAGTAATAGTAGTAGTAGAAGTTGCGGTAGTAGCAGTAGCTGTGGTTGTATAAGTAATAGTAGTGGCTGTAGCAGCAATAGCAATTATTGCAGAAGTAGAAGCAGCAATAGTAGGAATAGTAGTGGAAGTAGTAGCCGTAGTAGTAGGAGGAGTCGTAGTAGTAATAGTAGTGGTAGCAACTACAACAACAACAAAAGATGTAACAGTAGTGTAGTAGGAACAGCAACAACAACAGTAACGGTAGGAGTATTACTTGGAGTAGTAGCAATAAAATTGGTAGCCATAGTAGTAGTCGTAGTTGTAGCAGTAGTAGAAGTAGTCGGGGTAGTAGCAGTGGTGGTACTAGTAGTACTAGTTGTAACAGCAGTTGTAGTAATAGTAGCAACAAGCGTAGTAGTAGTAGCAGTTGCAATAGTTGTAGTAGTAGGAGCAGTAGCTGCTATAGTAGGAGTAGAGTAGTAGTAGCAGTTGAAGTAGTAGTAGTTGTAATAGTTGCAAGAGTAGTAGCTGTAGCAGCAGCAGTAGCAGTAGTTATGGTAGTAGTTATAGTAGTAGTAGTAGTAGCAGCAACAACAACAACAGTAGTAGTAGTAGTAGTAGTGGTAGTAGTAGTAGTAGTGGTAGTAGCAATAGTAGTAGTAGTAGATGTAGTAGTAATAATAGTAGCGGTAATAGTCGTAGAAGTACTAGAAATAGTAGTAGTAGCAGCAGCAGCAGTAGTAGTAGTTATTGTGGTGGTAGTAATAGTAGGATAAGTAGTAGTAGTAGTATTAGCAGCAGTAGTCATAGTAGTAGTAGTAGTAGTAGTCTCTGTAGTAGTAACAATAGGAGTAGCATAGCAGTGGTCGTAGTAGTACTAGCAGATAGAGAATTAGTAGTCATAACAACAAAAGTAGTTGTAGTTGTCATTGTAGTTGGAGCAGTAGGAGTCAGAGTAGTAGTAGGAATACGTGCCAGAGGAATAGTAGTAGGAGTAGAAGTATCAATAGTGGTAGTACTAGCATTAGTATAGCAGTAGTAGCAGCAGTTGTAATGGTAGTTGTTGTGGTAGTGACAAAAGCAGTAGTAGTAACAAAAGTAGTAGTAGTAGTAGTAGTAGCAGTAGCAGTAGCTGTAGTCATCATAGAAGTAATTGTCGTAGTAATAAAACTAGTAGTAATAGTAGCGGTAGCAGTATCAATAGTCATAGCAGTAGTTGTTGTTGTTGTTGTTGTAGAAGTTGTAGCAGTTGTAGCAGTAGTAGTAGCAGTAGTAGCATAAGTAGTAGTAGTCATAGTAGTCATAGTAGTAGTCGAAGTAGTAGCAGTAATTTTATTAGTATCAGTACTAGTAGTATTAGTAATATTACTATTGTAGTAGAAGTTTTAGTTGTAGAAGCATTTTTCAGTTGCAGAAGTAGCAGTAGTAGTAGTTTTAGTAGTTAGTTGTAGTAGTAGTAGCAGCAGCAGTAGGAGTAGTAGGAGAAGTTGTAGACGTAGAAGTGGTAGCAGTAGCAGTGGTAGTAATGGAGTATCAGTAGTAGTAGTAGTTGTTGTAGGAGCAACAGTAGTAGTAGTAGTAATAGCTGTAGTAGTACAAGTTGTAGTACAAGTTGTAGCAGTAGCAGTAGTATTAGCAAGAATAGTACGAGTAGTATTAGCAAGAATAGTAGCAGTACCATTGGTAGTAGCAGTAGTAGCTGTAATAGTTGCCATAGTAGCCGTTGTAGCAGCAGCAGCAGTAGTCATAGTAGTAGTAGTAGCATTAGTTGTAGTAAGAGTAGTAGCAGTAGCAGTTGTAGTAGTAGTAGTAGTTATTGTTATTATTGTAGTCACTGTAGTAGTAGCAGTTGTAGTGATTGTAGTAGCAATAATAATAGTAGGATGCGATGGAGTAGTAGTTGTTGTTGTTGTTGCAGGAGTAGTAGCAATAGTAGCACCTATTATAGTTTCACTAGTATTAGCAATTGTAGAAATAGTAGAAATAGTAATAGCAGCAGTAGTAGTAGTAGCTGTATAAGCAGCAATAGCAGTAGTAATAGTAGTAGTAGAAGTTGCAATAGTAGCAATAGTAGCGGTTGTATAAGTAATAGTAGTGGCAGTAGCAGCAGTAGTAATTATTGCAGTAGTGGAAGCAGTAATAGTAGTAGTAGCCATGGAAGTAGTAGCCGTAGTAGCAGTAGTACTGGAACTAGTAATAATTATAGCTATAATAGTAGCAATAGTAGTGGTAGCGGAAGTAGCAGCAGCAACAGTAAAAGTAGTAGTTGTAGAAACAGTAGCAGTGGTTCTAGTAGCAGTAGTACTAGCAATAGTATTGGTAGTAGAAGCAGCAACAACAAAATTACTACTACTACTCCTACTCGTACTTGTGCTATTCCTACGCCTACCAGTACTACCACTTCTCCTATTCCTGCTACTACTACTTTTGCTCCTACTACAGCTACTCCTATCTTGTTGTTGTTGTAGTTGCTACTACAACTTCCACTATAGCTACTGCTGCTACTATTGCTGCTACTTGTACTGCTACTGCTGCTGGTCTTAGTATTACTACTCTTACTAATACCACCACCACCACTACTACTACTACTACTACTTCTGCTACTATTACTATGAATAATACTACTACTCTACTGCGTCTATTACAACTTCTACTACTAATACTAATACAATTACCACTACTGCTATTGCTACTGCTACTACTGCTACTACTACTACTACTAATACTACTAATACTATTACTATTACTAATACCACTACTATTACTATTA
>RXID01021994.1:0-46671 GCA_005019695.1 Trichopus zeylanicus subsp. travancoricus | reverse complement strand
CCACCACTACTACTAATATTACTACATCAACAACAACTGCTACTGCTACTACTACTACTTCGACTACTACTACTTCTACTGTTGCTACTACTACTACCACCACTACTACTACTACTACTAATACTACTACTACTACTAAAACTATTCGTGCTCCGACTCCTACTACTACTACTTCTACTACTATCACTACTACTACTCCAACTCCTATTACTATGACTACTACAACAACTACTACTCCAATTGCGACCACTACTACTACTACTACAACTACTACTACTACTACCACTATTTCAACTACTACTATTCCTACTATGACTCCCACTCCAACTCCTACTACTACAACAACTACTACTACTTCTGCAACTAGTATAACTAATACTATTATTACTACAACAACAACAATTACTCCTTCTGATACTGCTACTACAATAACTACTACTACTCCTGTTACTACTATTACTGCTACTACTACTGCTACTACAATTACTAGTACCACTCATACTATTATTTCTACTTTTGCTATTGTAGCTTCTACTACTATTACTACGACTGTAACAACAAAAACTTGTACTACTACTGTTGCTGCTGTATCCACTTCAACATCTGCAGCTACTACTATTGTTGTTGCTGCTACGTTGCTATTGCTACTACTACTACTACTCACCACCCCACTACTACTAACTGTTGCTACTACAACTCTTACGACTAATTCTACTTACTCGACTACAACAACAACAACAACAAACTATTACTCATACTACCACACTACTACTATTACAATAACTATCACTGCTACTTGTACTACTACTATTGCTGCTGCTACTTGTACTACTACTACTACTAAAACTATTACTACTACTTCTGCTACTACTACTACTACAACTACTACTACACCTACTGCAGTAGCAACAACAACTACTACTATTGCTACTACATATACTACTACTACTGTTGTTACTACTATTGCTACTGCTACTACAACTATGACTACTATTGCTATTACTTCTACTTTTGCTTCTCCTACTATAATTGTGGATGCTACTGCTACTAATACTATCTCTATTCATTGTCCTAGTACAACTAATACTATTAATCCTACTATTAAAAATGCTAGTGCAACTACTGCGACTATTTCTATAACTACTATTACTAATGCTGCTATGACTGCTACTTCTACTAGTACTCATACAATAACAACTACTACTACTATTGCTACTGCTGCGAATGCTACTTCGACTACTACTGCTACAACAGCAAGTATTGCTCCTACTGCTATAGCTACTGCTACAAGTACCACAGTTACTCCTACTACCACTTCTCCTACTACTACTACTACTACTACAACTATTGCAACTAGTAATATACCTGCTACTACTACTACTTCAATTACTTACTTTTGCCAATACTACTGCTATTGCTTCTACTACTGCTCTTGCTACTACTACGGCTACTAGTGCTACTTCAACTATTTCTACTACTACTACCACCACTACTACTATTTCTACTTCTGCTATAACAGCTGCAACTGCTACTTGTATTACCGCTACTACAACTTTTGTTACTATTGCTCCTACTATTTCTATAGCAACCACTACTATTACCAGCATTACTGCTACTACTGCTACTAGTACAAATAATGCTACTACTATTACCACTTCTCCTACTACTACTGCTGCTGCTCTTGCTCCTCCTCCTCGAACTATTGCGATTACCACTACTACTGGTATTGCTACTACCACAACTTCTCCTACTACTACTATTGCTACTACTACTACAACTACTCTTACTACTGCTACTACTAATACCATTACTGTTGCGGCTACTACTACTACAACTAATGTTACTACTGCTACTACTACAGCAACTACTATTACAATAGCTACTGCCTCATGTACTACAACAACTACTACTCCTACTACTTCTTCTACTACTACTACTGCTACTACTATTACAATTACTAATACAACAACAACTACTACTGCTACCACTCTGATTAATGCTATGATTGCTATAGCAACTATTGCTACTCCTATTATTACTACTATTGCCACTACCGATACTACTACTACTACTACTAACCATTCCTACAGCTACTATAACTTCTACTACGACTGCTATTACTACTACAACTACTACTATTGCTTCAACGGCTACTGTTACTACTGCAGCTACTATTAGTACTACTTTTATAGCTACTACTATTACTACTGCTACTACTGCTACTATTACTATTACTACTACTACTACTGTTTCTAATATTGTTGCTACAACAAGTACTACTACTACTACTCGTGCCGCTATAGCTAGTATAACTACAATTACTACTATTGCTGCTGCTACTGCTACAACTACTTTTACTGCTACTATTACTAGTACCCCCACTACTACAACTACATTTACAACTACTACGGCTACTATTACTATTACCACCACTAATCCTAGTACTAGTACTACAACTATTGCTACTACTACTACTACTACTACTACTACTACTACTACTACTACTACTACTACTACTACTACTACTCTTGCTAATACTACTACTATTACTGTTACAGGAAGTTTTGCTGCTACTACAAGTATTGCTACTACTGCTGCTCGTACAATAGCTACTACTGCTGCTCCTACAACTAGTAGTACAACTACTACAACTGCTACTTCTACTACAATTACAACTACTACTACAAGCCCAAATTCTACTACTACTCATATTACTTCAACTGCTACTAATACTGCTATAACTACTACTATTACCTCAACTACTACTGCTACTGCTACAACTACTGCTACTACTATTGCAACTACTGCTACTACTACAACTGCTACTCCTACTCCTACTACTGCCGCAACAATTACTGCTACTCCTACTAAAACTACTACTGCCACTACTGCTCTTCCTACTATTAGTACCATTACTACTACTACTATTTTGCCTACTACAACTACTACTATTAAAAGTACTATCAATACTGCTACTGCTACTATTACTACTATTACTACTACTACTAATATTGCTTCTCCTACTATGAGTACTATTGCAACTACTAATACTACTAATATTCCTACTGCTACTGCCACTACTACTAGCACTATTGATACTAATACTTTACAACTACTGCTACCTTTGCTACAATTATTGCTACTACTTTTACTATGACTACTACTACTACCCCTATTACTACTACTGCTATGACTACTACTACTCCTACTACTACTACTTCTACTACAACAATTGCTACAACTATCGGGACTACTCCTACTAATACTATAACTACTACTTCAACTACTACTACTACTAATACTACAACAACTTCTACTACTACTACTACTACTGCCATTTTTGCTACTATTACTTCTAATACTACCTCTAATACTACCACGAGGGCTATTGTTACTACACTACTACCACAACAACTACAACTAATACAACTACAACTCTAACAACTACGACTATTACTACAAATAATACTACTACTGCAACTACTACTACTACTGCTACTACTACTCCTGCTACTCCTCCTACTACAACTACTACAGCTACAACAACAACTTCAACAACAACTACTACTAATACTACTACACTACTACTACTTCTACTAGTTCTACTACTCCAAATACTACTACTACTTCTACTACTCCTACTGCTACTAGTACTACTAGTACTACTGCTGCTGCTGCTACTACTACTTCTACCACAACTACCACTACTATTCCTACTCCTTTTGCTACTACTACTATTGATGCTAGTACTTCTTCTACTACTACTACAACACTTACTACTACTGCTGTGACTACTAATACTATAACAACAACTACTACTATTGTTACTACTACTCCTCCACCTACTATTACAACAACTGCTGCTACTACTATCACTTCTTCTGCTACTACTACTACTGCTGCTACCACAAATAGAACTACTACTAGTACCACTACAAATATAATTGCTACAACAATTCCTACTATAGTAACAACAATTACAGCTACTACTACTACTACTATTACTACTACTCCTACTACTCCAACTACTACAACTATTGCTACTACTACTACTACTACTCCAATTACTGCTATGACTACTATTACTACTACTACTACTACCACTACTACTTCAACTACTAAAACTTCTGCTACAACAACTACTATACTCCTATGACTGCTATTACTACTAGTGTTGCTACTACTACTACTTCAACTAATACAAGTACAACTACTGATACTACGTCTACCACTAATACTCCTATTGCTACTTATAGTACTACTACTACTGCTACTACTACTCTTACTGCTACTACTGCTACAACAACAACTACTACTACAACGACGGTTATTACAGCTTCTACTACTACTATAGCTACTACTCCGATTATTGTTATTGCATCTATTACTACTACTACTACCACTACTGCTACTACTTCTGCTTATGCTACAACAAAAACAACAACTTCTACTACTCTTCCTACTACTACAATGACTACTGTTGGTGCTACTACTACAACTACTACTTCTGCTGCTGCTACTGCTACTACTGCTACTTCTATAACTAATACTTCTACTTCTACCTCTACTACAACTAACACTGCTACTATTAATTCACTACAACTACAACAACTACTCCTAATACCACTACTACTCCTACAACTACCACTATTACTAAAAATAATACAACTACTGCTAATACTACATATACTAAAACTTCTCCGACTCCTACCACTACTATTGCCACCACTACTACTACTATTGCCACTACTACTACTTCAACTACTACTACTCCTACTATTGCCATTGCTACTACTTCGACTACTACTACTACTACGACTGCTGCTGCTACTATGCAAGTAGTGCGTCTACTGCTACCTCTACTACTACTACTACTTCTATTATTACTACACAACTACTATAATGACTACTGTTACTACTACTTCTACTGTTACTACACTACTACTACTACTACTCCTACACCAACTCCTACTCCTCTTGCTACAACAATGACAACTACTACTTCTACTATAATTACAACTACTACGATTGCTACTGCTACTACTACTACCACTGCAACTACTGCTGCTACTACTACTACTACTACTACTATTGCTACTACTACTACTACTACAACTATTACTCATATTACTACTACTACTACTTTTACAGTAGCTACTACAAGTGCTTCTACTAGTATGATTACTAATACTACTACTATTACTACTACTGCTGCTGCTACTACTACTACTACTACTAGTTGTTGTAGTACAACTACTACTCCTACTACTACTCATACTACTACCAGTAATATTAGTACTGCTGCTGCTGCTACTACTACTACTACTACTATTACTATTACTACTACTACTTCTAGTATTACTCCTACTACTGCTACTACTTCTATTGCTACTACTACTACAACTACTCCCCATACTACTACTACTACTACAACATCTACTACTACCACCACTAGTAATATTACCACTACTACTAATAATAATAAAACAACAATAACTACTACTACCACAACTACAACTATTACTCCTACTACTACTCTTACTACTACTGCTACTACTACTACAACAACTACTATTGCTACTACTACAACTACTAAAACTTCTACTACTACTACTACTACCCCTACTACAACTACTACTATGACTAGTGCTACTCCTACTACTTCAACTAATACTACTACTGCTATTGCTACTACTTCTAGTACTACTACTGCCACTACTACAACTACTACTCCTACTGCTACTCCTACTACAACTATAACTACCACAAGTACAACGACTACTACAACAATGGCTATTACACCTTCTACTACCACTGCTGCTACTACTCCTATTACTACTGCTACTCTTATTACTACTACTTCTACTACCACTATTACTACTACTGTTGTTGATGCTCCGACAACAACAACAACTACTACTAGTAGTACTCCTCCTACAACCACAACGACTACTACTTCTGCTACTACTACAACAACTTCTTCTGCTGCTACCACTACTACTACTCCTCCTACTTCTGCAACCAATACTTCTACTACTACAGCTACTGTTACTTCACTACTACTACAATTAGTACTACTCATACCACTACTACTCCTACAACTACCACTATTACTACAAATAATACTACTATTGCTACTACTACAGCTACTAAAACTTCTCCAACTACTACCACTACTACTTATGCTATTACTACTACTACTACAATTGCCACTACTACGGCTAATACTTCTACTAACACTACTGCTATGACTACTACAACTACTCCGACTGCTACTTCTACAACTCCTACAGATCCTACTACTACAACTGCTACTTCTACTACTACTACAACTATTGCTACCACTATAACTACTACCACTACTACTGCTACTACAGCAGCTGTTGCACCAACAACTACTACTAGAACTACTATATTAGCTACTGCTACTACTACTACTACTACCAATACTACTACAACAAATAGTACTACAGCAGTAGCAACCAATACTACTACAATAAGTAGTACTACTGCAGTTGTTGCTGCTACTACTACTACTACATGTAATGCTTCTACTACTACCTCTATTACTCCTTCTACTACTACTTCTACTACTACTACTACTACTACTACTACTACTACTACTACTACTACTACTACTACTACTTCAACTACAGCTATTGCTACTACTACTACTACTACTATTGCCACGACTACTACTACTAGTACTATTACTTCTTCTACTACAACTACTACTACTACTAATGCTGCCAATACTACAGCTACTCCTACTTCTAGTATTAGCGCTACTACTTCTACTACAACTACAACTACTACTAGTACTGTTACTACTACAACTGCTACTATTACTATACTACTAGTAGTAGTACAACTACTACCCAACTGCTACTCTTACTACTACCACTTCTACTACTACTACTGCTGCTGCTAACACGACTGCTACTACTACCTCTAGTATTATTGCTACTACATTTACTGCTACTACTACTGCTACATTTACTTCTACTACTACTACAACTACTCTTCCTATTACTACCACTACTACTACATCTACTACTACTAATACTATTTCCAGTACTACTGCTACTACTGCAACAACAACTACTACTACTCCTATAACTACAAATATTACTCGTACTACTACTCTTACTACTACTACTACCACAACTATTACTGCTATTGCTACTAAGACTACTGTTGTTGCTGCTACTACTACTACAACCACTAAAACTTCTACTTCTCCTACTACTACTATTACTACTACAGCTGCTACTATTTCTAGTAATACTCTCCTACTACTACTACCACTACTACTATTGTTGTTGTTACTATTACTACTACTACTAACACTACTACTATTACTACTCTTATTACTACAACAATAATTACTACTACTACTACTACTACTACTCTTACCACTACTACTACTACTACTACTACAACAACAACTACTACTACTACTCATACTACTACTACAACAACAACTGCCACTACTCCAACTGCAGCTCCTACTCCTACACTTACTCCTATTACTACAACAACAACAACAACTACTACTTCTACTACTACTACCACTACTACTACTTCTACAACTACTATAATTGCTATTGCTGCCTCTGTTACTAGTACTACTACTACTATTCTGCTGTTGTTGTTGTTGCTGCAACTACTATTACTACTACTAGTGCTACTTTGACAACTACTGCTACCACTATACTACTACTACTACTGCTACTACTACTCCTACTACTGCTACTACTACTCCTACTACTGCTACTGCTACTGCTACTACTACTCCTACTACGGCTATTGCTACTACTCCTACTACTATTGCTACTACTACCATGACTACTACCATGACTACTACCACTATTGCTACAACGATCACTGCTACCTCTACTATTGCTTCTACTACTACACTACGACAATTACAGTTGTTGTCGCAACTACTATAACAACTACTACAATTGCTGCTGCTATTGCTACTACTACTGCTACTTCTACTACTATTGTTACCACTACCACTACTACTATAGTTGTTACTACTAATACTACTATTGCTGCAACAACTACAACTTCTCCTACTACTATTACAACTGCTACTACTACTGCTACTCCAACTAGTACTATAGCTGCTGCAACTACTACTTCAACGACTAGTATTAATATTACGACTACTACTAGTACTACAATTACTACTATTACAATTACTTCTACTACTATTACTGCTATTGCAAATACTACTATCGCTATTTCAACTACTGGAACAGCTACTGCTGCTACTAAAAGTACTACTACTAATACTACTACTACTACTATGGCAACAACTACTACAACCACTAGAAATACTTCCTCTACAACTTTTACTACTGCTACTACTATAGCTACCACTAATACTACTTCACCAACTAGTACTATAGCTGCTACTACCACTACTAATACTAATAGTACTACAACTAATGCTACTATGGTAGCTACTGCTACTACCACTACTATGATTACTACTGCTACTACTACATCTACTAATACTGCTACTACTGCTATTGTTGCTATAACAAACACTACTACTACTACAACTATGATAATTCCTATTGCTGCTACTGCTACTATTGCTACTGCTACTACTATGACTACTACTACTACTACTACTATTACAACTACGGCTACTATTAGTGCTACTAGTACTACAACAAATACTGATGCTACTACTACTACTACCACTACTACATCTTCTACAACAATAATTACTACTACAACTACAACTTCTCCTACAACAACAACAACAACTACTACTACTACTACTGCTACTAGTACTACTAATGTTATAACTACTACTTCTACTATGGCAGCTACTGTTACTACTACTACCAATACTTTTGCAGCTTCTATTGCAACTACTACAACTCCTCCTCCTCCTACTACTACAACCTACATTTCTACTACTGATTCTCCAATTACTACTGCTACTATAACTACTTCTATGACAACTACTACTGCAGCTACTCCTACTCCTACTAGTACTGTTTCCACTATTACTACTAGTACTACTGCTCTTATGATTGCCGCTACTCCTACTACTACCACCACTACTATTACTACTACTAGTACTACTACTACTCCTATTATAACTACTACTGTTGCTGTTAATGCTATTGAAACTATAACTACTACAACTACTACTTTTATTACTACTATGGTAGCTACAACTACTACATCTCCTACTACTACTGCAACTACTACTTCAGCTACTACTATTACGACTACTACTACTACTACTATTACTACTATCACTACTACTACTAATACTACTACTACTACTACTACTATACTACTAGTACTACTACTACTATACTACTAGTACTACTACTACTATTACTACTACTATATACTACTACTACTACTACAACAACTTCTACTGCTGCTACTACTGTTGCTCCTACAATTACTTCTACTACCACTACCACTACTTCTACTACCACTTCTCCTACAACTACCACTTCTACAACTAAAACTACTGCTTCGGTTACTAGAACAACAACTACTACTAGTTCTACTACTACAACAACTACTACGGTTACAACATCTACTACTACTACTTTTGCTGTGACTGCTGCTACTGATACAACTAGTGCAACTTCTACATCAACTGTAGGTCTACTATGACTATAACTACAACTACTTCTACTTCAACTACTACTTCTGCTTCTACTAGTAGATCTAGTACTACTAATACTACAACTAGTACTACTAATACTACTACTGCCACAACTACAATAATTACTGCCACAGCTAATACTACTGCTACTAATATTACGACCACTACTAATACAGCTACTACTACCACTACCTCTGGTAAAACTATTACTTCTACAACAGCTACTGCTACAACTACTCCTGCTAGTACTACTATTACTACTATTGCTACCCCTACTGTAGCTACTACAACAACTACTTCAACTACTAGTACTACCACTGCCATAACAACTACTACTCCTACTGCTGCTACTACTACTGCTACTACTGTTGCTGCTATTGCTACTACTACCAATACTACTACTACTGTCACCTTTGCTACTACTACTATATAACTACTACTACAACAGCTACTACTGCTACTATTGCTATAATTACTATTGCTGCTACTACTACTATCACTATTACTACCACTACTACTACTCATCCTTCTGCTACTACTACTAATACAATATCTCATCCTACTACTACTTGTACTACTACACTACTACTACAACTACTGCTAGTACTATTGCTACTGCTACTACTACCATTACTACTACTACTATTACTACTATTGTTACTACTACTGTTACATCTAGTTTTGCTAGTACTACAACTATTTCTCCTCCTACTACTACTGCTACTGCTACTTCTTCTACTTCTCCTACTATGACTATTATTGCTACTACAGCCACTACTACTGTAACTACTACTATCGCTACTAGTACAATAACTAGTACTGCTACTATAACTACTTCTGATACTGCAATTAGTCTTCATCACCTCCTCCTATTACTATTACTATTGCAACAACAATAACAACAACAACTACTACTTCTACTCCGACTACCCCTAATACTACTATTGCTACTACTACCACTTGACTTCTCTGACTACTACCACTACTGGTACTACTACCACTCGACTTCCCTGGCTACTGCTACTACTACTATTACAACTGCTACTGCTACTATTTTTGCTGCTACTACTACTATTATTACTACTACTACTACTACTATTACTGCTACTACTACTACTATTAATATTACTACTAGTTCTACTACTGCTCCATTTTATACTACTACTATTACTGCAACAATGACTACTACTACTGTTACTGCTACACCTACAACTTCTACTACTACAACTACTTCTACTACTGTAACTACTACTACCACTACAACTACTATTACTAATACTACTACTACTATACCACTAATGTTCTTGTTATGGCTGCTACTTCCACTACTACTACAACTACTGCAGCTTCTGCTACTATTTCTGCTACTACAACTACTAATGTTACCACCTTCAATGCTACTATTGCTACTAATAGTAGTTAGGGCAGTTGCAATAGCAGAAGTACTAGAAGTAGAAGTAGTAGCAGTAGTACTAGTAGAAGTGGTAACAATAGTAGTTGTAATAGTTGTAGCAGTAGTATTAGTAGTTGTTGTAGTAGTAGTAGTAGCAGTAGCAGTTATAGTAGTAGTAGTAGAAATAGCCACAATAGTAGTAGTTGGAGTACTAGTAGTAGTAGTAGTAGCTATAGCAGTTGTAGTAGGAGTAGTAGAAGTAGCCACAATAGTAGTAGTAGTAATAGTAGCAGTAGCAGTAGTTGTAGTAGTAGTAGCAATAGCAGTAGTATAGTACCAGCAGTAGTAGTAGTAGTTCTAATAGTAGTAGAAGTATCAGCAACACTCATAGCTATATTAGTAGTCACAGTAGTAGTCGTAGCAATAGTACTGTCAAAAATAACAGCAATATCAATAATAGTAGCAGCAGTAGCAGTTCCATCAGCTGGAGTAGAAGCAACTGCATGATCCGTAGCAGCTGCAGTAGCAGCAGTAGTTGTAATAGTAGAAGTAGAAGTAGTTATTGTAGTAGGGGTAATAGTAGTAGTAGTAGTAGTAGTAGTAGTAGTAGCAGCAGCAGCAGCAGCAGCAGTAGTAGTAGTAGGAGCAGTAGTACTATTAGTAGCTATAGTAGTATTTGGATTAGTAGTAGTAGCAGTAGTTATAGCAGTAGCGATTGTAGGAGGAGTAGTAGTAGTAGTTTTTGTAGTTTTAGTTGCAATAGTGCCTACAGTGTCAGTAGTAGTAGCAGTAGTAGCAGTAATAATTGGAGAAGTAGTACTAGTCATAGCACTAGTAGTTTTTTTTAAAGCAGTAGTAGCTGTAGCAATAGTGGTAGTAGTAGGAGTAGTAGTGGTACTAATTAAAGTAGTAGTAATAGTAGTCATAATATGATAAGTAGTCATAGTAGCGGTAGTAGTTGTGGTGGTATTAGTAGTAGTAGTAGAAGTAATAGTAGTAGTAGCAGTAGTTGTAGTAGAAGTAGAAGTAGTTGCATTAGCATTAGCGATAGTTGAAGTACAAGTAGCTAGAACAGTAGAAGCAGCTATAATAGAAGTAGTAGTTGCAGTATTTGTAGGAGAAGTAGAAGTAGCTATAGTCATAATAATAGTTGCAGTAGTTGTATTAGCAGTAGTTGTAGAAATAGCAGTGGTTGTAGCAATATTAGCCGTAGCAGTAGCAGTAGTGATAGAAGTAGTAGTAGTAGTATCAGTAGTAGCGATTGTAGAAGTAGTAGTAGTAGTAGCAGTTGTAATAGAAGTAGTAGTAGCACTAGTAGTAGTAGGAGAAGTACTAGTAGTAGGGGAAGTTGCAGTCATTGTTATTGTTGGAAAACTTTTAGTAGTAGTAGTAGAAGAATAGTAGTTGTTGTAGTTGAAGTAGTAGTAGCAGCAATAGTAGTAGTCGCAATAGTAATTGTAGCAGTAGTAGTAGCAGTAGCAGTAGCAGTGGTAGTAATAGTAGTAGGAGTAGTACAAGTAATAGTAGTAGTAAAAGTAGTAATAGTAATAGTAATTGTAGTAATAGTAGTAGCAGTTGTAGTAACAGTGGTGGTAGTAGTAGTAGCAACCGCAATAGCAGTAGTAGTGATTATAGTACTAGTAGCAGTAGTAGCTATAGTAGTAGCAGCAGCAGTAGTAATTATAGTACTAGTAGCAGTAGTACCTATAGTAGCAGCAGTAGCCGCAGTTGTAGTACTAGTAGTTGCAGTAGCAATAGTAGCAGTAGCAGTAGTAGCAGTAATTGTAAGAGTACTAATTGTAGTAGCAGTCGCAGTGGTAGTAGCTGTATTCTTTTCACTATTAGTCATAGTAGAAGCAGTAGATGTAGTAGCAATAGCAAGAGCAGTAGTAGTTATGGCAGTTGTAGCTATAGCAGTAGTAGTAGCAATAGTAGTAGCAGTAGTGGTAGTAGTGTTAGTAGTATCATAAGCAGCAGCAGCAGCAGCAGTAGTAGTAGTAGCAATAGTTGCAGTAGTAGTGCTGGAAGTAATAACAGTAGTGGTAGCCATTGTAGTTGCAGTAGTTGTTGTATTTGTAGTAGTAGCAGTAGCAGTACTAGTTTTAGTCATAGTTGTAGTAGTAGTAGTAGTAGTAGTAGTAGTAGTAGAACTAGTCAAAGTGGTTATAGTAGTAGTAGCGGTAGCAGCAGTAGTGCCAATAGTAACAATTGTTGCAGTAGCAGAAGTATTAGTAGTAGTCGTAGTTATAGTAGCCATGGAAGATGTAGTAGCAGTGGTAGTAGTTACAGGGGCAGCAGTTGTAGTAGTAGCGGTAGTAGTAGTAGTAGTAGTTGTAGTAGTAGTAGTGGTGGTGGTAGTAGAAGTAGTAGCAGTAGCAGAAGTAGTAGTAGTAGCAGTAAAAGCAGTAGTAGAAATAGTAGTCGTAGGAGTAGTTGTAGTAGGAGAATATATAGTAACAGTTGTAGTAGTAGTACTAGTGGTGGTAGGAGTAGTAGCAGTAGCAGTAGTATTAGTAGTAGTATTAGCTGGAGTAGTAGTAAAAGTAGTAATAGAAGTAGTAGGAGGCATAGTAGAAGTAGTAGGTGTAGTAATAGTAGCTATTGCCATAATAGTAGTAGCAGTATCAGTAGAAGCAGCAGCAGTAGCAATATTAGAAGTAGTATGAGAAGTCGTAGTTCTAGCGGTAGCAGTTGTAATATAAGTAGGAGTAGTTGTAGCAGTAATAGCAGTATTTGGAGCTTTAGTAGTAGTAGTACAAATAGTAGCTGTAGCAGCCGTAGCAATAGTAGTAGTAGCAATGACAACAACAGTAGAAGTAGTAGTAGCAGTTGTTGTTGTTGTTGTTGTTGCAATTGTAGTAGGCGTTGTAGTGGTAGTAGCAGTAGTTGTGGTAGTAGCAATTGTTGTAGTAGCAGTAGCAGTAGCAGCAGTAATAGTATCAGTAGTAGCAGCAATAGTGGCAGTAGCAGCGGTAGTAGCAGTAGCAGTGGCAGTAGTAGTAGTAGTAGCAGTTGTAGTGGTAGTAGTAGCAGTAGCAATAGTAGAAGAAGATGCAATAGTAATTAGTAGTAGCGGGAGCAGTAGTAGTAGCAGTAGTTGTAGCAGTAGTATTAGATATTAGCAGTAGTCATCATAGCAATAGTAGTAGAAGTAGTAGCAGTAGCACTAGTGGTAGTCATAGCAGCAATTATAGTAATAGTAATAGCATTTGTAGTAACACTAGAAGGAATAGGAGTAGTAGTAGTACTAGTAATAGTAGTAGTAGTAGCAGTAGCAGTAGTAGTAGCAGTAGCAGTAGTAGTAGCGATAGTAGAACTTGTTGTAGTAGTTGTAACAGTAGTAGTGGCATTAGTAGTAGTGGTAGTAGTAGTAGCCATAGTTGTAGTACTAGTAGTGGTAGCAGTAGTTGTTGTAGTAGTAGTAGTAGTTGTAGTAGTAGTAATATTAGTAGTAGCAGTAGTGGCAGAAGTTGTTGTAGTTGTCGTAGAAGTTGCAGCAGCACTTGTAGCTATAGTAGTGGCTGCAGTAGCAATCATAGCACTAGTAGTAGCAATAATAGTGGCAACAATAGTAGTAGTAATGGTTGTAGCTGTAGCATTCGCATAAGCAGTTGTAGCTATAATAGTGGTAGTACTAGCAGAAGTATAAGTAGTAGTAGTAGTAGTAGTAGTAGTAGTAGTAGTAGTAGTAGTAGCAGTAGCAGTAGTAGTCGCCGCAGCGGTAGTAGTAGCAATAATAGTAGTAGTAGCAGTTGTGGGAATGCCAGTACCAACAGTGGCAGTGGGAGCAATTATAGTAGTAGAAGTAGTAGTAGTCATAATAGTAGTAGTTGTTGTTGTAGCTACTGTAGTGGCAATAGGAGCAACCTTTGCAGTTGTAGTTGTTGTTGTTGTTGTTGTAGTGGTAGCAATAAGAGAAGTAGTAGTAGTAGTAGTTAGTAGCAGCAGTAGTAGAAGTAGTAGTAGTAGTGGCAGAAGAAGTGGTTGTTGTTGTAGTAGTAGTAGTTAGTAGTAGTGGCAGTCGTAGCAGTAGTTGTGGCTGTAGTGGTAGTAGCAAAAGTAGTAGCAGTAGAAGTGGAAGTAGTAGCTCTAGTAGTAGTCATACTAGTGGTTGTAGTGATAGTATTAATATTTGCAGTAGCAGTTGCAACAGCAGCAGGAGTAGTAGTTGTAGTAGTTGTAGTAGCATTAGTAGTAGCAGTAGTGGTTATAACTATACTAGTGATATTAGTAGCGGGGGTAGTAGTAGCCACTGTGATAGTAGTAGTAGTAGCAGTAGTTGTAATAGTAGTAATTGTTGTTGTATTTGTAGCATCAGAAGTTGGTGTAGTTGTAGTTGATGTAGCAGCAGCACTCATAGCCATGCTAGTAGTCACTGCAGCAGTAGTAGTAGTAGCAGTAATAGTGGCAACGATAATAGTAGTAATAGTAGTAGCAACTGCAGTAGGAACAACATCAGCATCTATAGTGGTAGAGTACAAGTAGAAGTAGAAGTAGTAGTAGTAGTAGTAGTAGTAGTAATAGTAGAAGTAGCAGTTGCAGAAGTACCACCAGCAACAACATTAGTCGTAGCACTGGAAGTTGTGATAGTAGTTGCACTAGTGGTAGCAGTAGCATTAGTAGGAGTAGTAGTAGTAATAGTACCAGTAATAGTGGAAGTAATAGGAGCAACAACAACAACAATAGTAGTTGTAGTAATAGTTGTAGTAGAAGTAGTGGTAGTAGTTGTAGTAGTAGTAGATGTCGGGGTAGTAGTAATAGCTAGGATGAGTAGTAGTTGTAGCAAGGTTAGTGCTAGTAGTAGTAGTACCTGTAGGATGAGTAGTAGTTGTAGCAATTCACTGGTAGTAGAAGTAGTAGTAGTAGTAGTAGTAGTTGTTGTTGTTGTTGTTGTTGTTGTAGTAGTAGTAGTAGTAGTAGTAATAGTAGTGGTGGTGGTAGTAGTAGTTGTTGTTGTTGTTGTAGCGGTAATCATAGTATTATTAGTAGTAGTAGGACTAGGAGAAGTAGTAGCAGTAGCAGCAGTAGTAATAGTATATTTGCAGCTGTAGTAGTTGTTCCACCGGTAGTAGCAGTAGCAGTAGTGGTGGGGGTGGGAGTGCTAGTAGGAGCAATAGTAGTAGTATAAGTAGCAGTTGTAGTAGTAGCAGTAGTAGTACCCGTAGCGATAGTAGCAGCAGTAGTGGTAGCAGTAGTACTAGTAGTAGCAGTAGCAGTAGCAATGGTAGTAGTATATTAGCTGTAGAAGTAGTAGTAGTAGTAGCTAAGGTTTTGGAAATATAAGAAGTAGTGATAATTGCTATAGCAGTAGTAGCAGTAGCAATAGTTATAGTAGTAGTTGAAGTATTAGTAGCAATAGTTGTTATAACAGAAGTAGTAATTGTAGTAGTAGCAATAGTAGTGATAGTTGTAGTCTGAGCAGCAGTAGTAGTATTACGAAAAGTAGCAGTTGTAGCAGTAGTAGCTGTAGGACTAGTAGCAGTAGTTGCAGTAGCAATAGTAGTAGTAAAAGTAGTAGTCGGAGCAATAGGAGCAGTAGTTGCCGTAGAAGTGGCAATAGAAGTGGAAATACAGAAGCAATAGTCGTAGTGGCTATAGTCGTAGTAGTAGCAATAGTAGTAGCACTAGTAGTACTAATAGTTGTAGTAGTAGTTGTAGTAATACTAATAGTAGTTGTTATTGTAGTAGGAGTGGTAGTAGTAGTAGTGGTAGAAACAATAGCAGCAGCAGCAGTACTAGTAGTGGTACTAGTAGTAGTAGCTATAGGTGCAGTAGAAATAGTAGTGCTAGTAGTAGGAGTAGTAGTACTAGTAGTAGTAGTACTAATAATAGTAGTAGTAGCAAAAGTAGTAGTAGTAGTAGTAGTTGTAGTGGTAGTAGTCGTGGTAGCTATAGTAGTAGTTGTTGTTGCAAAAGCAGTGGTAGCCATAGTAGTAGTAGTTGCTGAAGTAGTAGAAGTAGTGGAAGTAGTAGTAATAGCTATTGCAGAAGCGTAGAAGTAGCAATGGAACTAGTAGTAGGAGTAGTAGTATTAATAGTCGTAGTAGATGAGTAGCAACAAAAGTAGTAGTTGTAGTAGAAATAGTAGCAGCAGTTATAAGTAGTTGTAGCCGTAGTACCAGTAGTAGCAACTGTAGTAGTTGTTGTTGTTGCAGCAACAGTAGCAGAAGTAGCCGTAGTTGTAATATAAATGGAATTAGTAGTAGCTGAAGCAGTATTTTTGGTACAAGTAGTACTAGTAGTACAAGCAGAAGTAGTAGTTGTCGTACTAGTAGTGGAAGTTGTAGAAAGAGTAGCAGTAGAAGTAGTAATTGTAGTAGTAGTTGTTGTTGTTGTAGGAGCAGCAGCAACATTAGTAGTAGTAGGACCAGCACTAGTAGTGGTAGTGGTAGTAGTAGCACAAGTAATTGTAGTAGTGCTAGTAGTAGTAGTAGAATTAGCAATAGCTATAGTAGTAGCTGCGATAGTATTAGCAGTAGTTGTAGTAGTAGCAATAGCAGTTGCAGTAGTAGTAGCTGAAGAAGTAGTAGTACTAGTATTAGTAGTAGTAGGAGTAGCAGTAGCTGTAGTGGTAGAAGTAGTAGTACTAGTCGTAGCAGCAGGAGGTGTAGCAGTAGTAATACTAGTTGCAGCAGGAGCTATAGTATTAGTATTAGTAGTAGTTGTAGTAGTTGTAGTAGTAGTAGTAGCATTAGCAGTAGTTTAACCAGTAGTAGTACTAGTTGTGGTAACAGTAGTAGTAGCAGTAGTAGTAGCACTATTTGTAGCTATAGTAGTAGTAGTAGCAATTATATTATTAGGAGTAGTAGCAGCAGTAGTAGTATGAGAAGTTATTGGAGTAGTAGTAATAGCTGTAGTAGTAGTAGTAGTAGTAGTAGTAGTAATAGTTGTAGTAGTAGTAGTAGTAATAATAGTAGTAGCAGTAGTAGTAGTAGCAGTAGTAGTAGCATCTGTAGTAGTAGCGGTAGTAGTACTAGTAGTTTTATTGAAAGTATCAAGAGTAGTAGTAGTTGTAGTAGCAGTTGCAGCAGTTGTTATTGTTGTAGTAGTAGTAGTTATTGTTATAGCATTTGTAGTAGTAGCCGTAGTAGTTGTAGTAGTAGTAGTTGTTGTAATATTAGCAACAGTAGTAGTAGTAGCAGCAGTCATATTAGTGGTAGAAGAAGTAGCGATTGTAGCTGAAGAAGTAGTAGTAGAAGCAATCTCAGCAGTATCTACAGTAGTAGCGGTAGTAGTAGTAATAGTAATAGTTGTAGTTGTGTTAGGAATAGTTGTAATAGTAGTAGTAGTAGTAGTGGTAGTAGTAGTAGTAAGAGTAGTAGCAATAGCAATAGTAGTAGAGGCAGTTGCAACTGTATCAGTAGCCGTAGTAGCAGCAACAGTAGTAATAGTGGTAACTATAGTAGTGGTAGCAGTAGCAGTTGTAGTAGTAGTTGTAGTAGTAGTAGTAGTAGTAGTAGTAGTAGGAGGAGGAGGAGAAGGAGGAGGAGTAGCAGCAGCAACAGTAGTAGTAGTAGTAGTAGCTATAATAGTAGGAGTAGCAGCAGTAGCAGTAGCAGTAGCAATAGTAGTAGGTATAGTAGTAGCGCTTATTGTTGTCATAGTAGTACTAGTAGTAGTTGTAGAAGTAGTAGCTGTAATAAGAGCAGTAGTAGTGTAGCAATAGAAGCAGTAGTAGTTGTAGCAACAGCAGAAGTAGTACTAGTAGCAGTAGAGAAGTAGCAGTAGTAGTGGAAGAAGTAGTAGTAATAGTAGAAAAAGTAGTTTAGCAGTAGTAGTAGTTATAGTAGTAGCAGTAGTAGTAGCACTATGAGTAGTAGTAGAAGTAATAGTGCTAGTAGAAGTGGTAGTTGTTGTTGTTGTTGTTACTGCAGCAGTAGAAGTAGTTATTATAGTTGTGGTAGTAGTTGTAGTAGTGGTTGTTGTTGTATAGTAGTAGTAGTAGTAGTAGTGGTTGTAGTAGTAGTAACTCTAGTAGCAGTAGTATTCGTTGTTGTAATAGTTGTGTATGTAATCAGTATTAGTAGTCATGGCAATAGTAGTAAAAGTAATAGTAGTAGCAGTATTAGCTGCAGCAGCAGTACTAGTGGCCGTAATCACAGTAGTCGCAGTGGCAGCAGTAGTAGCGATAGTAGTAGTAGTTGTAGTCGTAGTAGTAGGATGAGAAGTGTCGTAGTAGTAGTAGTGGTAGTAGTAATAGTAGTAGTTGCAGCAGTAGTAGTATAAGTAGTTATAGTAGTAGTAGTTGTTGTAGTAGTAGTAGTAGCAATAGCTATAGTAGTAGTAGTAGTAGTAGCAGAATTAGTACCAGAAGTAATAGCAAAATGAGTAGCAGTTGTAGTAGCAATAGTAGTTGCAATCATAGTAGTAGTAGTAGAAGTAGCAGCATCAGTAGCAGTGGTACTTCTTGCAAAAGTAGTAGTAGATCTAGTTATAGTTGTAGCAGTAGCAGTTGTAGTAGCAGTAGTATTAGTTGTAGCAATAGTAGTAGTAGTAGTAGTAATTGTAGTCGTAGTCATAGTGGGAGTTGGAGTTGGGGTAGTGGTAGTTGGAGCAGTGGTAGTTGCAGCAGTCGTAGAAGCAGTAGTAGCTATGGTAGTTGCACAAGTGGTAGCCGAATTAGTAGTAGTAGTTGTAGTAGTAGTTACATTAGGGGTGGCAGTAGTAGTAGCAGAAGTAGTTGCAAAAGTTGTTGTAGTAAAAGTAACAGTCATCATAACAGTATCAGTAGTTGTAGAAGAAGTAGTAGCAGTAGCGGTCGTAAAACTTGTGTGGTGGTGGTGGTGGTAGTAGTAGTAGTACTAGTAGCAGTAGCAGCAGTAGTTGTAGTTGTAGTAGCAGCAGTAGCAATAGTAGTAGTAGTAGTAGTCGCAGCAGTATTGCTGGTAATAATAGTAGCAATTGCCATAGTAGTAGCAGCAGTAGTAGTAATTGTTGTTGTAGTATGAGCAGTAGTTGTGGAAGCGAGAGAAGTAGTAGCAGTAGTAGTATTAGTAGTAGTAATAGTAGCAATAGCAGTAGCAGTAGTAGTAGTAGCCGTAGTAGTAGTAGTAATAGTAGTAGTAGTAGTAGAAGTAGCAGCTACAGCCACAGCAGCAGTGGCAGTAGCAGTAGGAGTCATAGTTGCAGTACTAGTTGGAGTACTAGTAGTAGTTGCAAGAATTCTGCCAAGAGTAGTAGTAGTAGTTGTGCCAGTAGTAGAAGTACTAGTAGCAGTAGCAGTAGCAGTCGCATTAGCAGTAGGAGTAGTAGTAGTACGAGTTGGCGTAGTACTTGTAGTAGTTGTTGTTGTTGTAGTAGTAGCAGTATTAGAATTAGTTAATGTTGTTGTTTTACTAGTACCAGTAGTAGTAGTAGCTGTGGCATGAGTAGTAGTAGTAGTAGTAGTAGTAGCAACAACAGTAGTAGTAAAAGCAAAAGTTGTAGTAGTAGTAGCAGCAGCAGCATTAGTTGTTGTAGTAGCAGCAGCCGTAGTAGTAGTAGTTGTGGGAATAATAGTACTTGGAGTTATGGTAGTTGTAGTAGCAGTAGTTGCTATAGTAGTTGTAGTAGCAGTAGTAGTTGTTGTAGCTGCAGTAGTAGTACTAACCATAGTAGTAGTAGGAGAAGAAGTAGATGGGTAGTAGCTTTAGTAGTTGTTGTACTAGCTATAGTAGCAGTAGTAGGTGGTGTAGTAGCAGTAATAGTAGTGTAGTAGTAGTTGTAACACAAGTAATAGTAATAGTAGTTGTCGTAGTAGTTAGAGTAGCACTTGTAGGAGTAGAAGCACTGGGAGTAGTAGCAGTAGCAATAGTAGCAGGAACTGTACAATTAGTTGCAGTAGCAGTACAAGTAGCAGTATCTATAGTAGCAATAACTATATTAGTAGTAGCATAGTAGTAGTAGCTATAGCAGTGGTAGCAGTAATAGTAGCCACGCTAGTAGTAGCCACAGTGGTAGTAGCAGCAATAACACTTGTACTTGTAGGAGTTCTAGTAGCAGTAGTTTTGGCGGTAGCAGTAATAGGAGTAGTGGTAGTAGCAGTAGTAGTAGTAGTGGCTTTAGTAGTAGTAGTAGTGGCTTTAGTAGTAGTAGTAGTAGTAGTAGTAGTAGTCATAGCAAAAGTAGTAGTTGTAGTACAAGTAGTGGAAGAAGTAGAAGCATCAGTTGCAGTAGTACTAGTCATAGTAGTAGCAGTTCGAGTGGTTGTAAGAGATATTGTAATAGTATTAGCAGTGGTAGTAGTAGCAACAACAACAATTGCAGCAACAATAACAATAATAGTAGTAGTAGTAGTACAGTAGCAGTAGTCGAAGCTAGTGTAGTAGTAGTAGTGGTGGTGGTAGTAGTAGTAGTAGCAGTAGCAATAACAATGGTAGTAGTAGTAGTAGTGGTAGTAGTACTATTAGTAGTTGTAGTAGTAGTAGTAGTAGTTGTAGTAGTAGTAGTAGCAGTACTATTAGTAGTAGTAGCAGCAGCAGTAGTAGCAATAATTGTAGTAGTAGTTGTAGTAGTAGTAGCTTAAGTAGTAGCACTAGTAGAAACAATAGTAGCAATAGTAGCAACAGTAGCAACAGTAGTAGTAGTAGTACCGACAATAACAATATAGTAGTAGCAGTAGCCATAGTAGTAACGGTAGCAGTAGTAGTAGCTGCAGTAGTAGAAGTAGTAGTTGTAGTATGTGAAGCAATAGTAGTCATACTAGCAGTAGTAGTAGGAGTAGTAGTAGTAGTTGCAGTAGTAGTAGCAACAGTGGTAGTAGTGCTAGTAGTAGGAGTAGTTGTAGTAGTACTAGTAGTAGCATTGGTAACATTGGTAGTAGCAGCAAGAGCAATAGTAGCAGTAGTTGCAGTAGTAGTAGTAGTGGTGGTAGTAGTATCAGTAGTAGTAGTAGTAGCAGCAGCAGTTGTGGTAGTAGTAGAAGTAGTAGTAGTATTAGCAGTAGTAGTAGTATTAGGATTACTACTACTAGCTATAACATTAGTAGCAGTGATAGTAGTTGCAGCAGCAACAATAGTATTAGAAGCAGGAGCAATAGCCACTGTAGTAGCAGTAAGAACAATAGTAGCTGTGGCGATAGCGGTTGTTGTAGCTGTAGTAGTAGAAGTGGTAATTATTGTATATGAGGTAATAGTAGTAGTGGTAGAAGCAGTATTAGGTGTTGTAGTAATTGTAGTAGTAGTAGTAGTAGCAGTAGTTGTGGTAGTAGTAGTATTAGTAGCATTAGTAGTTGCAGCAGTAGCAGCAGCAACAACAACAGGAGTAGTAGTAGTGGTGGTAGTGATAGTAGTAGTAGTAGTAGCTATAGCATTAGCAGTAACAGTAGTAGCAATAGCAGCTATAGTAGTATTAGTAGTTGAAGTAGTAGTAGCAACAGTAGAAGTTGCATCAGCAATACTAGTTGTCGTTGTAATAGTAGCTGACATAGCAATTATTATTGTGGTAGTATTAGTATTAGTAGCAGCAGTAGTAGTTGTAGTAGCTGTAGTTGTTGCAATAGTAGCAATAGTTGTAGCAGCAGTAGCAGTAGTTGCAATAGCAGTAGTAGTGGTTGTCGTATTAGAAGTAGTAGAAGTTGTCGTAGTAGTATAGGTAGCACTAGTAGCATTAGCGCAATAGTAGTAGTAGTGGTGGTGGTGGTGGTAGTAGTAGTAGTAGTAGTAAAAGTAGCAGCAGCAGCAATAGTAACAGTGGTAGTGGTGGTGGTGATGGTGGTGGTGGTGGTGGTAGTACTTATGGTTGTAGTAGTAGTACTAGCAGTATTTGTAGTTGTAGTAGTAGAAGTAATAGTAGAAGTAGTAGTAGTAGAAGTAGTAGGAGTAGCAGAAGTAGTAGTGGTCGGCGAAGTAATCGTAGTAGTTGTAGTAGTAGTAGTTGTGGTGGTAGTAGTAGTAGTAGTGGTGGTAGTAGTAGTAGTAGAAGAAGTAGCAGTAGTAGTACTTGTAATAGTAGTAGTTTCTCCGCAGAGAAAGCATCTACACCTCCTATTGCGGATGAGGTGCTTCTTCTTTTCGATGCGAGCATCTGAAGGATGGGGCTTACCTTTGTAGGTTGTCGACCGCCGAACGCCAACCTTCCGTTGGGGTCGCTGATAGTACCCTGGGATTGGAATGTCGTGACAGAACGATAAATCCTTGAGGGCCCGGGTGAAGGCTGCCTCTTTGCATGCTTCTTCCAGGTACTTGTAGGTAAATAGGACTCGAGGATAAACTCCGATCGTTTTACCTGGATGTTTGGCTTCAAAAGCTGCTTTGATCTTCTTGCCAATCGAGCCAGGCATCTTTGACCAGAGTTTTTCTGAGAGCTCTGGGCCAGTGAATAACCAGCCAGTCCGAGATGCTACCTGCATGTATTCATTAAGAAAAGGAACGATATCCCACAGATTTTGGCAGGATAATCATTCCAGATCCCTGTAGGCTTCCTCTTGCATGGTTGTCGAGCCTTGGTAGGGATCTTCCAGGGCGAAGATGGTCCGGATTTGGGAGAGGATGTTCTGCGTACCGTCAGCACCATCTGCATGATCCAACAGGTGCTGGTATTCCATAGGGTAGGCCATCCTCCATTGGATCAAGGCGAGCTTTTCAGATTCCCCAAGCAGGTTCTCAATAAACTCAGTATGAGGAGTAGTATTAGTAGGAGGAGTAGTAGTTGTTGTAGTAGTCGTAAGAGTAGTAGTAGTAGTAATTGTACTAGTAATAGTAGTAGTTGAAGTGTAAGAGGTATGAGTAGTAGAAGTAGTGGTAGTTGCAGGATAGCAAATAGTTGTAGTTGTTGTAGAAGTTCTTGGAGTAGTTGTAGTAGTAGCAGTAGTAGTAGTAGGAGTAGCAGAAACAGCAGCAGCAGTAGCCGCCATAGTAGTGGGAGTAGTAGTTTTAGATGGAGTAGTAGTAGTAGTAGTAGTCGTAGTAGTAGTAGTAGTAGTATTAGTAGTAGTAGTAGTAGTAGCAATATTAGTAGTAGTAGTAGTCGTAGTAGTAGTAGTAGTAGTATTAGTAGTAGTAGTAGTAGTAGCAATATTAGTAGAAGTAGTGGTAGTAGTAGTACTAGTAGCAGTAGAAATAGTTGTGGAAGTTGTAGTAGAGGATGTAGTAGTTGTAGTAGTTGTAGCAGTAGTAGTAGCAGCAGTAGTAGTAGTTGTGCAAGTAGTAGTAGAACTATTAGTAGTATTTGTAGTAATCGTAGACATAGTAGTTGTAGTGGTAGTAGTTGGAGTTGCAGTAATAGTAGCATTAGGTGTAGTAGTAGTAGTAGTTATAGCAGTACTATTTGCAGTAGTAGTAAAAGTATTTATTATAGTAGCAGTAATATTAGCAGTAGTAGTTGAAGTAGTAATAGCTGGGGCATTAGGAGGAGTAGTAGTAGTTGTTGTTGTTGTTGTTATTATTGTTGTGGTTGTAAATGGGGTAATTCCAGCAATAGTTGTAGTAGCAGTGATAGTGGAAGTAGGAGGAGTAGTAGTAATAGTAGCAGAAGTAGTAGTAGCAGCAGTACTTCTAGTTGTAGTAATTGTAGTAATTGTAGTAGTACTAGTAATAGTAGTAGTAGTAGGAGCAACAGTAGTAGTAGTTGTAGAAGTAGCAGTAGTAGTACTTGTAGTAGTCATAGTAGTACTAGCAGTAGTAGCAGTAGGAGTAGTAGTAGTAGTAGTGGTAGTAATAGTAGTAGTAGAAGCAGTACTTGCAGTAGAAGAAGTGGTTGTTGTAGAGTTCCAATAGTAGTTGTAGTTATAGAAGTACTAGGAGGAGTTGCAGTAGTAAAATTAGCAATAGTAGTTGTTGTAGTTGTAGAAGTAGCAGAAACAGCAGCAACTGCTGCAGTATTGGTGGTGGTAGTAGTAGCAGTAGTAGTAGTTGTAGTAGTTGTTGTAGTAGTAGTAGTGGTGGTGGTGGTAGTAGTAGTAGTAGTAGCATTAGAAGTAGTGGTAGCAATGTTAGTTGTAGTAGTGGTAGAAGTAGTAGTTGTTTGTGCTAGTTGCAATGGAAGTAATTATAGAAGTTGTAATAGTGGTTGTAGTTGTAGTAATAGTAGTAGTAGTAATAGTAATAGTGGCAGCAGCAGCAGCAGCAGCAGCTGTACTAGTAGTAGTAGTAGGAGTAGTAGGAGGAGGAATCGGTGTAGGAGTAGGAGTAGTAGCTAAAGTATTAGTAGAAATAGTAGTAGTAGTAGTATTAGCAGTGGTAGTAGTAGTACGAGTAGTAGTAGGAGTAGTGGTAGACATAGTGGAAGTAATAATAGTAGCAGTCACAGTAGTAGGAGTTGTATTAGTAGTAGTTGTAGCAGCAGTAGTAGTAGAAGCACTATTAGTAGTAGCAGTACTAGTAATAATAGTATTATAGCTGTAGTAGAAGAAATAGTAGCAATCGGAGTAGTAGTAGTAGGACTAGTAGTTGTAGTTGTAAAAATAGTGGTAGTAGTAGTAGTAGCAATTGTCATAGTAGTTATAGCACCAGTAGAAGTAACTGTAATGGTAGTTGGAGTAGTAGTTGTAGTAGTGGTAATAGTAGTAGTAGTAGTAGTAGTAGTTGGGGTATTAGGAGTAGTTGTTGTAGAAGTAGTAGTACTGGTAGTAATAGTAGTAGCAGTAGTAGTAGTAGGGATATTAGGAGTTGTAGTAATAGAACTAGCAGTAGTAGTTGTTGAAGTAGTGGTAGTAATAGGGGTAATTCTGGTAGTAGTGGTAGTAATAGGGGTAATTCTAGTAGTAGTGGTTATAGTATTAATAGTGGAAGTAGGAGTACTAGTAGCGGTAGTAGTGATAGTTGTTGTTGTAGTAGTTATTGTTGTTGTAGTAGTAGGAGTAGTTGTAGAAGTAGTAGTGAAATTGATAGTACACGTTGTAGTAGTAGTAGTATTAGTAGTAGCATTAGTAGAAGTACTTGTAGCAGTAGTAATAATAATAGTAATAGTAGTAGTACCGTTAGTAGAAGTAGTAGCTGCAATAGTAGGAGTAGTAGTAGTCAGAGTAGGAGAAGCAATAGTAGTAGCTATTGTTGTTGTAGTATTAGTCGTAGTTCTGGTAGTAGTAGTAGCTTGGAGCATTAGTCGTAATAGTGCTAGCAGTAATAGAAGAAGTACTAGTTGCAGTAGTAGTAGTTGTAGTAGTAGTAGTAGTAGTTTTTGTTGTTGTTGTTGTATTGGTATGAGTAGTAGCGAAAGAAGGAGGAGGAGTAGTAGTAGTAGTAGTATTAGTAGTACTGTAGCAGTAGTAGTAGAATTAGTAGTAGTAGCATTACTGGCAGCAGTAGTAGCAGCAGCAGCAGCAGTAGCAGTAGTTGTTGTTGTAGTCGTGGTGGTGGTATTAGTAGTAGTAGTTGTTGTAGTAGTCATGGTGGTGGTATTAGTAGTAGTAGTAGTAGTAGTGACCGTAGCAGTAGTAGTGGAAGTAATAGTAGTTGGTGTAGCAATAGTAATAATAGTAGTAGTAGTAATAGTAGTCGAAATAGTAGTAATATTAGTAGTAGTAGTGGTGGTGGTGGTGGTGGTGGAGGTAGTAGTAGTAGTAGTAGTAGTAATAGTTGTAGTAGTTGTAGAACTAGTAGAAGTAATTGTAGAAGTAGTAGTAATAGCAGTAGTAGTTGGAGTAGTAGTAGTAGTAATAACAACAACCATAGTAATAATAGTAGTAGCAGCAGTAGTAGTAGAAATTGTAGAAATAGTACTAGTAGTAGTAGTGGTAGTAGTAGGGGTAATTCTAGTAATAGTGGTAGTAGTACTAATGGTGGAAGTAGGAGTAGTAGTTGTAGCAGTAGTAGAAGTAGTAACAGTAGTAGGAGTAGCGATTGCAGTAGTAGCAGAAGTAGTGGTAGTAGTAGTTAAAGTGGTATTAGGTGTAGGAGGAGCAATAGTTGTAATAGTAGTAGTTGTTGTTGCTATGGTTATTATTGTTGTTGTAGTAGTAGTTGTAGTAGAAGCAGTAGCACAAGTAGCGGCAGCAACAGTATAGTAGTAGTAATCATAGTGGTAGTTGCAGCAGGATTCGTTGTAGTCGTAGCAATAGTAGTAGCGGTAGTGCTAGTTGTAGTGGATGTAGTAGTCATAGTAGTAGTAGAAGTGGTAGTAGAAGAAGTAATTATACTAAGAGTAGCAGCAGTAGTTGTAGTAGTCGTAGTAGTAGTAGTAGTAGTAGACACAATAGTAGTAGTTGTACTAGTAGTAGTAGTTGTAGTGGTAGTAGTCATAGGAGTCGGAGTAGGAGTAGGAGTAGAAGTAGCAGCCCTAGTAGTAGTAATAGTTGTAGTGGTAGTAGTTGTAGGCGTAGCAGTAGTCCTAGTAGTAGTAGTAGTAGCAGTAGAAGTAACAATAGTAGTAGTAGTGGTGGTGGTGGTGGTAGTATTAGTAGTTGTGGTAGCAGCAGAAGCAGTAGTAATAATAGTTGTAATAATAAGAGTAGTACTCGGATTGGTAGTAGTTGTAGTGGTAGTAGTAGTTGTTGTAGTAGCAGTTGCAACCGTCCAACTAGTAGTAATTGTGTTACTTGTAGCAATAGTAGTGTTAGTATTAGTAGTAGTAGTAATAGTATTAGTAGCTACAGCAGTAGTAATAGTAGTTGGAGTAGCAGCTACAACAGTAGTGATAATTGTAATAGTAGTGCCTGTAGTAGTTGTAGTAGTAGTAGTAGACTAAGTAGCAATAGTGGTTGTAGTAGAAGTCATAGTAGTTTTAGTAGTAATTGTAGTTGGAGAAGCGGCAACAGCTGCAACAGTAGAAGCAGCAGTAGTAATAGTAGTAGTAGTAGTGGTGGTGGTGGTGGTGGTGGTGGTGGTGGTAGTTTCAACAGCAGCAGTAGTGTTAGTACTAGCAGTAGCATTTGTAGTAGTAGTAGCAGTAGTCATAGTAGTAATAGTATCAGTAGTGGAAGTAGTAGAAGTTGTAGTCACATCAGTAGCAGTGGTAGTAGTAGTTGTTGTTTTAGTAATAGGAATAGGTGTAGGAGTGGGAATAGTAGTAGGAGTAGCAGTCGAAGTAGTAGCTATAGTAGAAGTAAGAATAGAAGTAGTAGGAGTAGGAGTATTACTACTAGTTGCAGTAGTAGTAGTAGTAGCAGTGGTGGTAATAGCGGTAGTAGTTGCTGTGGTAGTAGTAGTAATAGTAGTTGTAGGAGTAATAGTGATACTAATAGTAGCAGCGGCAGTAGTAGTAGTAGTAGTAGTAGTAAGATTAGTAGTAGTGCTGTAGCAATACTAGTAGTACTAGTAGTAGTAGTAGTCGTAATAACAACAGTAGAAGTAGTGGGAGTTGTAGTTGAAGTAGTTATAGTAGCAGTAGGAGTAATGGTTGTAATAGTAGTAGTAGGAGTAGTAGTAGCAGTAGTAGTCGTACTAATTATAGAAGTAGTAGTAGTAGCTGTAGTATGAGTAGTAATATTAGTAGGTGTAGCAGTAGTAGCAGTAGAGGTCGTAGTAGTGGTAGTTGCAGTAGTAGTAGTGGAAGTAGTTGTAGTAGTAGTAGTAGAAGAAGAAGAAGAAAAAAAAGGAATAGAAGTTCTGGTAGTAGTAGAAGCAGTAGTCGCACTAGCAGCAGTAATAGTAGTAATAGTAATTGGAGTAGAAGCAACTGAAGCAGTAGCAATAGTTGTAATAATAGTAGTATTAGTGGCAGAAGTACTAGTAGTAGTAGTTGTAGAAGCAGTAGTAGTAGTGGTAGTAGTAGAGGTGGTTGTAGTAGTTGTTGTAATAGTAGTTTGTGTAGCAACAACAACAATAGCAGCAGTAGTTGTAGCAATGGTAGCCGTAGTAGAAGCAAAAGTAGTAGTCAAAGCAGTAGTTATAGTTGTAGTAGCAGTAGTTGCACTTGTCGTAGTTGTAGTAGTCATAGTTGCAGCAGTAGTAATAGTAGTAGTATTAGCAGTAGTAGTAGTAGTAGTAGTAATAGTATTATTACTAGTAGTAGTTGTAGCAGTAGGAGTAGTACCCGTAGCAGGAATAGTCGTAGCAAAAGTAGTCGTAGCAGTAGTATTAATAGTAGTAGTAGTAGCAATAGTAGAAGTAGTAGTTTCATTAGTAGTAGTAGTAATAGCATTTGAAATAGAAGTAGTAGTAGTTGTAGGGTTAGTAGAAACATTAGTAGCAGAAGTAGTAGTACTAGCAGCAAATATAGTGGCAGTAGTAGTCATAGTAGTAGTAGTAGAGCAAGTAATAATAGTAGTAGTAGTAGCAATAATCGAAGTAGCAGTAGTTGTAGCAGTAGCAGCAGCAACAGTAATGGTTGTAGTAGTAGCAGCAGTAGTTATCGCAGCAAGAATAGTTGTAGCGGCAGGGACAGTAGCAATAGTGCTAGTAGTAGTAGTAGTAGTAGTTGCAGTAGTAACAGCAGCAACAGCAGTAGTAGTAGTTCTAGTAGCAGCAGCAGAAGTAGTAGTAATAACAGTAGTAATAGCAGCAGTAGTAGTAGTAGGAGAATATGTAGAAGTAGTTGTTGTAGTACTAGTAGAAGTAATAGTAGCAGTAGTAGGAGGAGGAGGAGTAGTTGCAGTATTAGTCGTAAAAGTTGTTGTATGTGTAGTAGTTGTAGTAGCTGTAGTAGTAGAAGTAGTAGTAGTAGCAGTAGTAACGATGATAGTAGTAGTATTAGTATTAGTCGTAATAATAGTACCAGTAGTTGTTGTCGTTGTAGTAGTAGTAGTAATAATAGTAGTAGTTGAAGTAGTAGTAGTTCTGGTAATAGTAGTACAAATAGTCGTAATAGTAGTACAAATAGTGGTAGTAGTAGTAGTATCACCAGTAATCATCGTATTAGTATTAGCAGCAATAGTAGTAGTAGTAGTAGTAGTATTAGTGGTAGTAGTAGTGCTAATAGTAGTAGTAGCAATAATGTAGTAGCAGTAGTTCGAGTAGTAGTAGTAGTAGAAGAAGAAGTTGCAGTTATTGTAGCAGGAACAACAGTTGTGTTAGTTGTTGTTGCAGTAGTAGTAGTAGTAATAGCAGTCGTAATAGTTGTAGTAGCAGTTGTTGTTTTTCTACTTGTTGTAGTAGCAGTAGTAGCACTAGTTGTTGTTGTAGTAGAGGGAATATTAGTTGTAATAGTAGTAGTAGTAGTAACAGGAGCAATATTAGTAGTAGCAGCAGCAACAGTAGTAGTATTAGTAGTAGTAGTAGCAGTAGTATTAGTAGTAGCAGTAGCTATCGCAATAGTAGTAGTAGTCATAGTAGGAGTAGTAGGAGTAGTGGTAGTAGTAGTAATAGTAGTTGGAGTAGCATAGAAGTAGTGGGAGTTGTAGTTGAAGTAGTGGTAGTAGCTGTAGGAGTAATCGTTGTAATACTAGTAGTAGTAGCTATAGTAGTAGTACTAATAGCAAAAGTAGTAACAGTAGCAATAGTAGGAGTAGTAATATTAGTAGGTGTAGCATTAGTAGCAGTAGGGGTAGTAGCAGTGGTAGTTGCAGCAGCAGTAGTAGTAATAGTAGTAGAAGTACTACTAGAAAATAAAGCAATAGAAGTAGTTGCAGAAGTACTAGTAGTAGCAGTAGTAGAAGTAATAATAGTAGTAGTACTTGTAGCTATAGTAATAGTAGTAGTAGTAGTAGCAGTAGTCCTAGTAGTAATAATAGTAGCAATAGTAGTACTAGTAGTGGTAGTAGTAGTACTAATATTAGTAGTACCAGTAATATTAGTAGCAGTAGTTGGAGTAGTAGTAGTAGTAGAAGTAGAAGTTGTAGTAGCAATAATAGTCGTAGTTGTAGTAGTAGTCATCGTAGTAGTAGTTGTAGTTGTAATAGTAGTAATAGTAGTAGTTGTTGTTGTTGTTGTAGTGGGAGTATTCGTAGTAATTGTAGTAGTAGTAGTAATAGTAGCAATAGTAGGTGAAGTAGTTGAAGTAGTGGTACTAGTAGTAGTAGGAGGAGGAGTAATACTAGTAGTAGCTGTAGTAGTAGCGGTATTTCTCACAATAATAGTAGCAGCGGTAGTTGTAGTAGTAGTAGCAGAAGCAGTAGCAGCAGCAGCAGCAATAGTAGTAGTAGTAGTCGTAGTATTAGTAGGAATAGTAATAGCAGTAGTAGTTGTAGTAGTTGTTTTAGTAGTTGGAGTATTAGTAGTAGGAATAGTAGTACGAGTAGAAGTAGAAGTAGTAGAGGTAATAGTAGTAGGAGGAGGAGAAGGAGTGGAGTAGTAGTAGTAGTATTTGTGGCTGTAGTAGAAGACGAATTATTGGTAGAAGTAGTACTAATCATAATAGTAGCAATACGTGTAGTAGTAGTAATAGTTGTAGTAGTCGTCGTAGTAGTAGTATAAGCAGTCGTAGTAGTAGTTGTTGTTGTTGCTGTTGTAGTAGTTGTAGAATAGTTGTAGTATCAGTAGTAGTAGTAATAGTAGGAGCAGTAGTAATAGTGGTGGTTGTAGTTATAGTACTAGTAGTAGTAGTAGCAGTTGTAGTAGTAGAAATAGTTGTAGTAATAGTAATAGTGGTAGTGGTAGGAGTATTAGGAGCCCTAGTCTTTGAAGTACTATGAGAAGCAGTAGTTGTAGTTGTTGTAGTAATAGTATTAATAGTAGTAGTAGTAGTATTAGCAGTGGTAGTGTCATTAGTAGTAGTAGTAGTAGTAGTAGTAGTAGTAGTAGTAGTAGTAGTAGTAGTAGTAGTAGTAGTAGTAGTAGGAGTAGGAGTAGGAGTAGGAGTAGTAGAGTAGTAGTACTAGTAGTAGTAATATTAGTTGTAGAAGTAGTAGTTGTAGTCATAGGAGTAGTAGTTGTAATACTAGTAGCTGTAGCAACTGTGGTAGTAGTAGAAGTAATAGTACTAGTATTAGAGTTGGGGTAGTAGTAGATTAGTCGTAAAAGTTGTAACAACAATAATGTTAGTTGTTGTTGTTGTTGTAATACGAGCAGTAGTCATAGTAGCAACAGTAGAAGCTGGAAGAGTAGTAGTAGTACTTGTTGTAAGAGTAGCAGTTGTCCCAGTAGTTGTAGTAGTGGTAGTAGCAGTAGTAGTTGTAGCAGTACTAGCTGTAACAGGAGCAGCAATAGCAGTAGCTGTAGCAGCAGCAGCAGCAACAGTATTAGTAGTAGTTGTTGTAGTAGTAGTAGTAGTAGCAGTTGCAGTGGTAGTAATAGTACTAGTAGTAGTAGCAGCAACAACAACATTGGCAATAGTAGTAGTACTAGAACTTGAAGAAGTTGGTGTTGAAGTAGTAGTGGTAATAATAATAGTAGCAGCAGTAGTAGTAAAAGTAGTAGTAGTAGTGGTAGTAGTAGTAGCTGCAGCAGCAGTAGTAGTATTAGTAGCAGCAATATAAGTAGTAGCATTGGTAGTAGTCAGAGTAGTCGTAGTACTAGTAACAGCAGCAACAGTAGTAGTAGTTGTTGTAGCAGCAGGAGAAGTAGAAGTCTTAGTTGTAGTAATTTTTGCACTGGTAGTAGTAGTTGTAGCAGTAGCAGCATTAGTAGCAGTAGCTGTAGTAGTAGTAGTAGTAGTAGTAGCAGTAGTAGTGGAATTAGCAATAGTAATAGTTTTAGTTACAGTAGCAGTAGCAGTAGTAGTAGTTGCAGTAGTTGCAGTTGTAGTGCTAGTATTTGCAATAGAAGTAGTACTCAAACTAGTAGCCGGAGTAGTAGTAGCAGCAGTCCTAGTAGTACTTGTTGTAGTAGTAGTAGTAGTAGTAGTAGTAGTAGAAGAAGAAGAAGAAGAAGAAGAAGAAGAAGAAGAAGAAGAAGAAGAAGTAGTAGTAGTAGTAGTAGTAGTAGAAATAGTAGTAGTATTGTAGTAGAAGTAGTAGTAGTAATCGTTGTAGGTGTAATTGTTGTTTTTATACAAGTAGTAGCAGTAGTTGTTAAAGTGGTACTAGTTGTTGTCGTAGTGGCTACAGTAGATGTAGTAGTAGTTGTAATAGTCATACTAGTAGTAGTAGTCATAGCATTAGAAGTGTTAGTAGTAGTTGCAGGGATAGAAGCTGTAGCACTAGTAGCAATAGCAGCAGCAGCAGCAGTAGCAGGAGTAGTAGTAGTAGTAGTAGCAGCAGCGGTAGTAGTGGTGGTGGTAGTGGTGGTGGTAGTAGTAGTAGTAAGAGTAGTAGTAGCAGTATTAATTCTAGTAGTCATAGTAAAAGTCGTATTAGTAAGAATAGTAGTAATAGTTGTATGAGTAACAGTAGTGTCAGTAGACGTAATTGTAGTCGTACGAGCAGTAGTAGTTGCTGAAGGAACAGTCTTAGTGGTAGTAGCAGTAGTAGTATTAGAAATAGTAATGGTAGTAGTTGTAGGAGTAGTTGTAATTCAAGTAGTAGTAGGAGGAGTAGTCACTTCAGTAGTAGTAGAAGGAGTAGAGGTAGTTGCAGTAGTAGTCTAATTAGAAGTAGTGGTAGTTGTTGTTTTAGAAGTAGTTATAGTAGTACTAATTGCGGTAGTAGTAGTTGTTGTTGTTATTGTTGTAGTAGTAGTAGAATTAGGAATAGTAATAGTTTTAGTTGTAGTAGTAGTAGTTGGAGTTGTAGTACTAGTAGTTGCAATAGTAGTAGTACTCAAAGTAGTAGTAGGAGTAGTAGTAGTAGCAGTCATAGTAGTCGTAGTAGCTGTAATAGTAGTAGTAGTAGTAGTAGTAGTAGCAGCAGCAACAACAATAGTAGAAGTTTTGCTGCAGAAGTAGTAGTAATAGTTGTTGTGGGTGTAGTAGTCATAGTTATAGTAGTAGTAGTAGTTGCAGAAGTCATACTACTTGTTGCGGTAGTGGCTATAGTAGACGTAATAGTTGTTGTAATAGTCATACTAGCAGTGGTAGTAGTAGCAGGAGCAGTATTAGTAGTAGTTGCAGTAGTAGAAGCAGTAGCACTAGTAGCAGCAGCAGGAGTAGCAGCAAACAGTAGTAGTAGTAGTAGTAGTCCCAGCAGCAGCAGTACTACTTGCAATAGTAGTAGTAGCAGCACCAGTAGTGGTAGTAGGGGTAGTAGTATTTGTAGTGGTAGTAGCTATAGTAGTGGTATCAGTAGTAGTAGTAGTTGTAGGAGTAGTAGTAGGAGGAGGAGGAGGAGGCGGAGGAGTAGTTGTGGTAGTAGTAGTTGTAGAAGTAGTAGCAGTATTAATTCTAGTAGCCATAGTAATAGCCATAGTAGTAGGACTAGTAGTAGCAGTCGTATGAGTAACAATTGTGTCCGTAGAAGTAATTGTAGCAGTACGAGCAGTAGTAATTGGTGAAGTAGTAGTCATAGTGGTGGTAGTTGTAGTAGTAGTATTAGAATAGTAATAGTTGTAGTTGTAGGAGTAGTAGTAATTCAAGTAGTAGTTGTTGTGGTAGTAGTGTAGTAATCGTAGCAATAGTAGTAGAAGGAGTAGTCACATTAGTAGTCATAGGAGTAGAGGTAGTCACAGAAATAGTAGTAGAAGTAGCAATAGTAGTAGTAGTAATAGTAGTAGTAGTTATAGTAGTAGTAGTAGTAGTAGTATTAGTAGTAGTGCAGTACAAGGAGCAGTAGCAACAGTAGCAGCAGCATCGGAAGTAATCATAGTAGTAGTGGAAGTAGTAGTACTGGTAGTGGTAGTTGAATTAGAAGTAGAAGTAGTTATTGTTTTAGAAGTAGTTGTAGTAGTACTGATTGCGGTAGTTGTTGTAGTAGTAGTAGTAGCAGTAGTCGTGGAATTAGCAATAGTAATTAGTTTTAGTTGCAGTAGCTGCAGCAGCTGTAGCAGTAGTAGTTGCAGTTGTAGTACTAGTACTTGCAATAGTAGTAGTACTCAAAAGTAGTAGCAGTCGTAGTAGTAGTAGAAGTAGTAGTAGTAGTAGTAGTATTGTAGCAGAAGTAGTAGCAGTAGTAGTTATAGGCGTAGTAGTAGTAGTTGCAGAAGTTGTACTTGTTGTTGCTGTAGTGGCTGTAGTAGACATAGTAGTTGTTGTAATAGTCATACTAGTAGTACTAGCCATAGCAGTAGCAGTATTAGTAGTAGTCATAGTGGTAGTATCAGTATCACTAGGAGCAGCTGTAGCACTAGCAACAGTAGTAGTAGTCGTAGTTGTAGTAGTAGTAGTTGCAGTAGCAGTAGTAGTTGAGGCAGCAGCAGTAGTATTAGTTGCAGTCGTAGTAGTAGCAGCAACAATAGTGGTAGTAGGGGTAGTAGTATTAGTAGTAATTGTAGCTATAGTAGCAGCAGTAGTAGCAGCAGCAGTAGTAGTAGTAGTAGTAATAGTAGTAGTAGCAGTATTAATTATAGTAGTCATAGTAATAGTCATAGTAGTAGTAGTAGTAGTAGTAGTCGTATGAGTAACAGTAGTGTTAGTAGAAGTAATTGTAGTAGTACGAGCAGTAGTAGTTGTTGAAGGAGCAGTTGTAGTGGTTGTTGTTGTAGTAGTATTATTAAAAATAGTAATAGTAGTAATTGTAGGAGTTGTAGTAATTCAAGTAGTAGTAGCTATCGTCGAAAAGTAGTAGTAGCAGTAGTAGTAGGAGTAATAGTCACATTAGTAGTAGTAGAAAGAGTAGAGGTGGTCGCAGCGGTAGTAGCAAAAGTAGCAATAGTGGTTGTAGTAGTAGCTGTAGTAGTAGTGCAGTACGAGTAACTGTAGCAATAGCAGCAGCAGAAGTATTGGTAGTAGTTGTAGTTGTAGTGGAAATAGTGGTAGTAGTAGTAGTAGTCGAATTCGAAGTTTTTGTAGTTGTTGTTTGAGAAGTAGTTGTAGTAGTACAAATTGTTGTCGTAGTATATTAGTTGTAGTTGTAGGAGTAGTAGTAGTTGTAGTCGGAGTAGTAATTTGAATCGGAGTACTAATAGTAGTAGTATTAGTAGTAGCAGTAGTTGCACTAGTAATAGCAGTCACAATAGTAGTAGTAGTAGTAGGTGTTGCTATAGAAGTAGTGGTAGTAGCAAAAGTAAGAGAAATAGGACTAATAGTAGTAGTAGCTGCAACAATAGTAGTAATAGTAATTGTAGTAGGAGGAGGAGTAGTTGGAGAAGTAGCAGTAGAAGTAGCAAAAGTAGTAGCAATAATAGAAGTAGTAGTAATAGTATGAGTAGTAGGAGTATTATTACTAGGAGTGATAGCAGTAGTAGTAGTTGTAGTAGCAGTAGTAGTGGTAATAATAGTAGTTGTAGGAGTTGAAGCAAAAGAAGTAGTAATATAGTAATAGCAGTAGTAGCAATATTAGTTGTAGTAGTAGTAGTAGTAGTAGTAGTAGTAGTAGTAGTAGTAGTAGTAGTAGTAGTAGTAGTAGTAGTAGTAGTAGTAGTAGTAGTTAGTAGTAGTATAGTAGTAGTAGAAGTAGTGGTAGTAAGTAGTGTAGTAGTAGTAGTAGTAGTAGTAGGAGTAGTAGTAGTAAGTAGTCGTAGACGTAGTAGTACAAGTTGTAGTTAGTAGTAGTCTAGTTGTAGAAGCAGTGTAGTATAGTAGTAGCAGCAACCTAGAAGCAGTAGCAGCAGCAACATCAGTAGTAGTAGTAGTAGTAGTAGTAGTGGTTGTTATAGCAGTAGTAGAAGTATAAGTAATAGTAGTACAGGTAGTAGTAGTAGTATTAGTTTAAGTAGTAGAGTAGTAGTAGTAGTTGTAGTTGTAGTAGCAGTAGTAGTGGTAGTACTAGTAGTATTTGCAGAAGAAGTTATTGTTGTTGTCGTAGAAGCAATTGTAGTCATACTTGTAGTAGTAGTAGTAGAGGCAGTTGCAGCAGAAGTAGAGGTAGTTGCAGCAGTAGTAGCGGCAGCAGTAGTAGCAGCAAGAGAAGCAGCAACAGTTGTAGTAGCAAAAGTAGTAGCAGTAGTCGCAGCTACTGTAGTTGTAGTAGCACTTGCAGCATCAGTAATATCATCAGAAGTAGTTATGTTCTAATTGTAGTACTAGTAGCAGTAATAGTAGTAGTATTAATAGTTGTCGTAACTGTAGTTGTAGAAGTTGTAGAAGTACTAGTTGTCGCAAGAGTTGTAGTAGTGATAGTAGTAGTAGTAGTAGTGGTAGTAGTAATAGAAGTAAAATTAGTAGAAGTAGCAGCAGCAGCAGCAGCAGTAGTAGTAGTAGTAGTAGTATTAGTAATAGCTGTAACAGCAGTAGCTATAATAGTAGTAACAGTAGTAGTACTAATTTTAGCAGTAGTCTAGTAGTAGTGGTAGCAGCAGCAGTAGTAGTGGTAGTAGTAGTAGTAAAAGCAGAAGTATATATAGTTATAGTAGTAGTAGTAGTAATAATTGTAGTAGTAGTAGGTGTAGCAGTCCTACTTGTATTAATAGAAGTAGTAGAAGTCCGAGTATTTGGAGTACTAGCAGCAGTAGTAATAGTCGTAGTTGCAGAAGTAGGAATAGTAGTAGGAGCAGAAGTAGTTGTAGTAGTAGCAGTACCAGTAGCAGTTGTACTTGTAGTTGGAGTAGCAGTAGTAGTAATAATTGTTGTTGTTGTAGTAGTAGTAATAGTAGTAGTAGTGGGCGTAGTAGTCATAGTTGTTGTAATACAAGCAGCTATAGTAGGAGTATTAGGAGTACTAGCATTAGTAGAAATAGTTGTAGGTGTAGAAGTAGCAATAGTTGTAGGCCTAAAAGTAGTAGTAGTAGTAGTAGTAGTAGTAGTCGTAGTAGTACTAGAAGTAGTAGCGACATCAACAACAGTAGTAGTAGTAGTAGTACTAGTAGTAGTGGTACGAGTAGTAGTAGTAGTAGAAGCAGCAGCAGTAGAAGTAGCAAAAGTAGTAGTAATAGGAGTAATAGTAGTGGTAGTAGTAGTAGTAGTAGCTGTAGCACAGTGGTAGCAGTAGTAGCAGCATCAGTAGTAGTAGTAGAAGTAGCAATAGTAGTGGTATATGTAATAGTAATAGCTGTAGTAGCAGTAGTAGCAGCAGTAGCAGTAGTAGTTGTTGTAGTTGAAATTGTAACACTAGTTCTTGTAGTAGTTACAGTAGTAACAGTAGTAGTGGTAGTTGTAACCGTAGTCGTAGCTATACTAGTAGCATTACTAGTAGTAATAGTAGTAGCCGTAGTAGTTGTTGTAGTATTGGAAGCAACAGTAGTAGTAATACTAGGAGGAGTAGTGGTAGTAGTTGTACTAGTAGTAGTCGTAGTAGTAGTAGATGTAGTAGTGGTAGTATTAGTAGTAGTAGTAGTAGTAGCAGTAGTAGTCGTAGCAACAGTAGTTGTAGAAGTAGCAGTGGTAATATTTGTAGTAGTAGTGGTAGTAGTAGCCGTAGTAGTAGTAGCATGGGTAGTTGTTGTAGTAGTAGTAGCTGTAGCGGTAGTTGCAGTAGTAGTAGCAGTAGTTGTTGTAATAGTAGCAGCAGTACTAGCAGTAGTAGTAACATTAGTATTAATACTAGCGGTAGTAGAAGTAGTGGAGTAGTAGTAAGAGCTGTAGTAGTAGCAGTAATAGTAGCATTAGTAATTGTCTTAATAGTGGTAGTTGTAGGAGTCGTACTAGTGCAGTAGAAGCAGCAGTAGTAGTCATAGGAGGTGTAGTAGTATTCCTAGTAGTGTTAGTAGTAGTAGGAGTAGTAGTAGATGCTGTAGGAATAATTGTAGTGGTAGTAGCAGTAGTAGTAGCAGTAGTTTGAGTAGTCATAGTAGTAGCAGTAGTCATAGTAGTGGTAGTAGTACTTGTTGTTGTAGCAGCTGTAGTAGTAGTTGTAGTTGTCATAGTAGTTGTAGTTGTAGTTGTAGTAGTAGTTGTAGTAGTAGTAGATGTAGTAGTTGTCGTATTTTTATTTTTATTATTACTATTAGTAGTAGTAGTAGTAGTTATTGTTGTTGTTGTACTAGCAACAGGAGTAGCTGTTCTAGTAGGATTAGTAGTTGTAGTAGTAGTAGTAGTGGTAGTACTAGAAGTAGTTATTGTAGTAGCACTAGTAGCAGCAGTAGTAGCAGAAGAAGTAGTAGTAGTAGTAGTATTACTTGTAGTAGTAGTACTAGTAACAGTAATGGTAATAGTAGTACTAGTAACAATAATAGTATTTGAAGTGCTAGTAGTTGTAGTACGAGTAGTAGTAGTAATAGTAACAAGAGTAGTACTAGTAGTAGTAATCATAGTAGTGATAGTAGTAGTAGTAGTAGTTAGTGTAGTAGCAGTAGTTAGTGTAGTAGCAGTATTAGTAGTAGTACTAGTAGCAGGAGTAGTAGTAGGAGTAATAATAGGACTAGGAGAAGAAGTAGTAATAGTAGTAGAAGTAAGAGTTGGAGTGGTAGTACTAAGAGTAGTAGTAGTAGTAGTAGTTGGAGCAGTAGTAGTGGTAGGAGTGGCAGTAGGAGCAGTAGAAGAAGTAGTAGTAGTGGCAGTAATAATAGTAGTAGTAGTAATAGTAGTAGTAGTAACAGTAGTAATAGTAGCAGTAGAAGTAGCGATAGCTATTGCGGTAGCGGTAGTAGTATTAATATTAGTAGCAGTAGTAGAAGTAGTAGTAGTTGTTGTTGTTGTAGTAGTAGTAGTAATTGTAGCAGTAACAGCAGTAGCTATAATAGTAGTAACAGAAGCAGTACTAGTAGTAGCAGTAGTCTAGTAGTAGTAGCAGCAGCAATAGCAGTAATAGTAGTAGTAGCAGAAGTAAAAATAACTATAGTAGTAGTAGCAGTAGTAATAATAGTAGTAGTAGTAGGTGCAGTTGTCGTGGTTGTATTAATAGAAGTAGTAGTAGTAGGAGTATTAGGAGTACTAGCAGTAGTAGTAATAGTTGTAGTTGTAGAAGTAGTAATAGTAGTAGGAGCAAAAGTAGTTGTATTAGTAGTAGTAGGAGTAGTAGAAGTAGAAGTAGTAGTAGTAATAGTAGTAGTAGTTGTTGTTGTAGTAGTAGTAGCAGCAGCAGTAGTACTATTACTAGGAGTAGCAGTAGTAGTAATAATTGTAGTAGTAGTAGTAGTAGTAATAGTAGTAGTGGGTGTAATAGTTGTAGTTGTAGTAATACAAGCCGTTGTAGTAGGAGTATTAGGAGTACTAGCAGTAGTAGAAATAGTTGTAGTTGTAGAAGTAGTAATAGTTGTTGGGCTAAAAGTACTTGTAGTAGTAGTAGTAGAACTAGTCATAGTAGTACTAGAAGTAGTAGTTGTAGCGGCAGCAGCAGGAGTAGTAGTAGTAGTACTAGTTGTAGTTGTAGTAGAAGTAGCAGCAGTCGCAATAACAGAAGTAGTAGTAGTAGGAGTAATAGTAGTAGCAGTGGTAGCAGTAGTACTTGCTGTAGCAGCAATGGTAGCAGTAGGAGAAGCAACAGTAGTAGTTGTAGAAGTAGCAATAGTAGTGGTATTAGTAATATTATTAGTTGCAGTACTAGTAGCAGTAGCAATAGTAGTAATTGTTGTTGTAGTTTACATTGTAGCACTAGTTCTTGTAGTAGTTGTAGTAGTTGCAGTAGTAGTGGTAGTAGTGACCATTGTAGTAGAAGGAGTTGTAGTAGTAGTAGTCGTATTAGTAGTAGTAGCTATGATAGTAGCAGTACTAGTAGTAATAGTAGTAGCAACAGTAGTAGTAGATTTAGTATTGGAAGCAGCAGTAGTAGTAGGAGTTGCTGTAGTAGTAGTCAAAGAGTAGTGGTTGTAGTAGTCGTACCATTAGTTGTTGTAGTGGCAGCGGTAGCTGTAGCAGTAATTGTAATAGTCATAGTAGTAATACTAGGATAGTGGTAGTAGTTGTACTAATAGTAGCAGCAGTAGTAGTAGTAGAAGTAGAAGTAGCAATATTAGTAGTAGCAGCAGCAGCAGTAGTAGTAGTAGTCATAGCAACAATAGTAGTAGAAGTAGTAGTGGGAGTAGTAGTAGTAGTAGTAGTAGCTATAACTGTAGTTGCAGTAGTAGTAGTAGTAGTCGTAGTAGTAGTAGTAGAGGTTGTTATTGTAGTAGCACTAGTAGCAGCAGCAGTAGTTGTGGAAATAGTAGTTATTGTAGTAATATATCTAGTAGTAGTAGTAGTACTAGTAACAATAATTGTAGCAGAAGTGCTAGTAGTATTAATAGTAGTAGTAGTAATAGTAATAGGAGTAGTACTAGCAGTAGTAATAGTAGTAGTGATAGTAGTAGTAGTTGTTAGAGTAGTAGCAGCATTAGTAGTAGTACTAGTAGAAGGAGTTGTAGTATGAATAGTAATAGGACTCGTAGAAGCAGCAGTAGTAGTAGTAATAGTAGCAGAAGTAATAGTAGGAGTGGTAGTACTAAGAGTAGTAGTAGTAGTAGTAGTTGGAGCAGTAGTTGTGGTAGTAGTAGTAGGACCAGTAGCAGAAGTTGTAGTAGAGGCAGTAGTAATAGTAGCAGTAGTCGCAGTAGAAGAAGCGATAGCTGTGGCGGTAGTGGTAGGAGTACTGGTAGTATTAGTAGAAGTACCATATGTAGTAGTGTAAGTAGTACTAGTAGTAGCAATAGTAACAGTAATAGTAGTCGTAGTCGTAGCAGTAGCTGTAGTAGAAGTGGTAGTTGTAGAATTAGTAGTGGTAGTAGTAGAAGTCATAGTAGTAGCAGCAGCAGTAGTAGTAGTAGTAGCAGTAGGAGCACTTGTAGTTGTAGCAGCAGTAGTAGTCGAAGTAGTAGTAATAGTGGTAGTAGTAGTAGTAATAGAAGATGTTGTACTCGTAGAAGTAATAGTAGTAGTAATAGTCAGAGTAGTAATTTTAGCTGTATGAGTAGTTGTAGTAAGAGTAGTAGTCATAGAAGTGGTAGTAGTAGTGTAGTAGTAGTAGCAGCAGCAGTAGTCATAGAAGTAGTTGTAGTAGCAAGAGTAGCTGTAGTAGAAGTAGTAGTAGTAGCAATAGTAGTAGTAGTCATAATAGTAGTAGTAGTAGCTATTATTATAGTTGTAGTAGCAAAAGTAGGTGGTGTAGTTGTTGTAGCAGAAGTAGTAGTCGGAGAGGGAGGAGGAAGTGGAGTAGTAGTTGTAGTAATAGTAATAGTAGTTGTAGTAGTAGTAATAGCAGGAGTAGAAGTAGTAGTAGTAGTAGTAGTCGTATTAGTTGCTATAGTGGTATTAGGGGTAGGAGTTGTAGAAATAAGAGTAGAAGTAGTAGTAGTATGAGTAGTAGTAGTAATAATAGTACTGGTACTAATAGTAGTAGTAGCAAAAGTAGTAGTAACTGTACAAGTTGTTGTTGTAGTAGTTGAAGTAGTAGAGGTAGTGGTATTGGTAGTAGTAGTAGTAGTAGTTGAAGTGCTAGTAGTTGTGGTAGTATAAGTACTAGTAGTAGTAGTAGTAGTTGTTGTTGTTGTTGTTGTAGGAGTTGCGGTACAAGTAGTAGTAGTAGTAGTAGTAGTACTAGTTGTAGTAGTTGTAAGAGGAGTGGGTGTGGGAGTTGGGGTTGTAATAGAAGAAATGGTATTAATAGTGGAAGTAGTAGTAGGAATAGTAGCAGCAGTAGTAGTAATATTAGAACTAGTAGTTGTAGTAGAAGTAGTAGTAGTAGCAGCAGTAGTGGTAGTTGCAGTGGTGATAGTGGCAATAGTAGCAACAATAATAGTAGTAATTGCAGTTGTAGTAGTTCTAGTACTAGTAGTAGTAGTAGGAATGGTAGTCATAATGTTAGTTGTAGCAGTAGTAGTAGTAGTAGTAATAGTACTAGTAGTAATAGTTGTAATAGTAGTAGTAATAGGTGTGATAGTAGCAGTAGTAGTACTAAAAAATATAGTAGTGGTAGTAGTAGCTACAGTAGTAGTCGTAGTAGTAGTAGTATTAGTAGGACTCGTAGCAGCAGCAATATGAGCGCTTTTAGTGGTAGCAATAGAAGTAGTCGCAGTAGTAGCTATAGTAGTATTTGTAGTAGAAGTAGTTGTAGTAGCAGAAGTAGTAGTAGTAGTAGCAATATGAGTAGTAGTTATCATAGCAGCAGTTGTAGCTATAGTAGTAGTAGCAAAGGTAGTACTAGTTGTACTAGTAGTGGAAGCAGTAGAAGTAGTAGTATTAGTAGTGGTAGTAGTAGTAGAAGTAGTAGTAGTAGCAGAAGTAGGAGTAGTAGTTACAGCAACAACAACAACAATAACAGCAACAGCAGCAGCTGTAGCGGCAGTAGTATTAGTAGTAGTAGTAGCTATAGCAGCTGTTGTAGGAGTTGTTGTATTAGAAATTACGCCTACAGCAGTAGTAGTAGCAGTAGCCACAACAACAGCAATAGTAGTCAGACCAGTAGTAGTAGTTGTAGTAATAGTAGTAGTAGCAGCAGCAGTAGTAGTTGTATTAATAGTTGTAGTAGTAGCAGCAGCAGTAGTAGTAGCAGTGGTAGTAGTTGTAGTAGCAGTAGAAACAATAGCGACAGTAGTTGTCTTAGTAGTAGAAGTAGTAGTAATTATAGCAGTAGCAAGAGCAGTAGCAGTAGTAGCAGCAAGAGAGACAGTAGTAGTAGCAGCAGCAGCAGTAGTAGTACTAGCAGCAGTAGTAGCAGTAGCAGCAGCCGGAGTAGTACTAGTAGTATTTGTAGCATTAGTAACAATAGTGGAAGTTGTAGTAGCCATTGTAGTTATAATAGAAGCAGTACTAGTAGCGTTAGTGGTTGTAGTACTAGTAATAGCGGAACCAGTAGTAGCAGCAGTTGCAGTAGTAGTAGCTGAAGTAGTTATAGTAGTATTATTAGCAATAGCAGCAGTAGTATTTATAGTAGTATTAGCAGTAGTGGTAGTAGCAATATTAGTAGTAGCAGAAGTTGCAATGGTAATAGTAGTATTATTAGTAGTAGTGGTAGTAGTAGTAGTAGTAGTAGTAGTAGTAGTAGCAATAGTAGTAGCAGTAGTAGTAGCTATAATAGTAGTAACGGTAGTAGTAGAAGTAGTAGCAGTAGTTCGAAGTAGCAGCAGCAGTAGTAGTAGTAGTAGGTTTAGCCGAAGTAGAAATAATTATAGTAGCAGTAATAATAGCAGTAGTAGTAGGTGTAGTTGTCATAGTTGTAGTAATAGAAGAAGTAGTAGTAGGAGTAGTAGGAGTGTTAGGAGTACTAGCTATGGTAGTAATAGTCAAATTTGTACAAGTAGTAATAGCAGTAGGAGCAAAAGTAGTTGTAGTAGTAGTAGTAGCAGTAGTGGAAGTAGAAGTAGTAAAAGTAGTAGTAGTAATAGTAATAGTAGTAGTAGTAGTAGTAGCAGCAGCAGCAGCAATAGTACTAGTAGTAGGAGTAGCCATAGTAGTAATAATTGTTGTTGTAGTAGTAGTGGTAATAGTAGTAGTAGTGGGTGTAGTAGTCGCAGTTGTAGTAATACAAGCAGTTGTAGTAGTAGTATTACGAGTATTAGTAGTAGTAGAAAGAGTTGTAGTTGTAGAAGTAGTAATAGTTGTAGGCCTAAAAGTAATTGTAGTAGTAGAAGTAGTTGTAGTAGTAATAAAAGTAGTAGTGGTAACAACAGCAACAGTAGTAATTGTAGTACTAGTAGTAGTAGTACTGGTAGTAGTAGTAGTAGCAGCAGCAGCAGTAGCAGTAGCAGAAGTAGTAGTAGTAGAAGTAATAGCAATAGAAGTGGTAGTAGTAGTAGTTGTTGTAGCAGCAATGGTTGTAGTAGTAGCAGTAGCAGCAGCAGTTGTTGTTGTTGTTGTAGTTGACATTGTAGCACTAGTTATTGTAGTTGTTGTAGTAGTGGTAGTAGTAGTGCTAGTAGTAATAGTAGCAGCAGCAGTAGTACCAGTTTTAGCATTTGAAGCAGCAGCAGTAGTAGTAGTCAAAGTAGTAGTGGTTGGAGTAGTAGTAACAGTAGTTGCTATAGTGGCAGTGCCAGCAGTAGTGGTAATTGTAATAGTCATAGTAGCAATACTAGGAGGAGTAGTGGTAGTTGTCGTACTAGTAGCAGCAATAGTAGTAGTAGTAGAAGTAGAAGTAGTAGCAGAAGTAGTTGTGGTAGTATTAGTAGTAGTTGCAGTAGTAGTAGCCGTAGTAGTAGTAGTAGCAGTAGCTGTAGCGGTAGATTCAGTAGTGGTGGTTATAGTAGTCATAGTAGTCGTAGCAGTAGTAGTAGCAGTGGTAGTAACAGTAGTATTAGTACTAGTGGTAGTAGAAGTAGTGGAGTAGTAGTAAGAGTTATAGTAGTAGCTATGTTAGTTATTGTAGTTGGTGAATTTGTATTAATTTTGGTAATAGTATTAATAGTGGTAGTTGTAGGAGTCGTAGTAGTGTAGTAGATGTAGTAGCAGTTGTCGTAGGAGTAGTAGTAGTATTAATTGTAGTATTAGTAGTAGTAGTAGTAGTAGTAGCTCCTGTACGAGAAATTGTAGTGGTAGTAGCAGCAGCAGCAGAAGTAGTTGGAGTAGTCATAGTAGTAGTAGTAGTCATAGTAGTCGTCGTTGTTGTTGTTGTTGTTGTAGTAGTAGTAGTACTTGTTGTTGTAGCAACTGTAGTAGTAGTTGTAGTTGTCATTGTTGTAGTTGTAGTTTTAGTAGTCGTAGTTGTAGTAGTAAAGTACTAGTTGTCGTATTGTTATTATTATTATTAGCAATAGTAGTAGCAGTAGTAGTTGTTGTTGTACTAGTAGCAGGAGTGGCAGTTGTAGTAGGATTAGTAGTAGCAGTAGTAGTAGTAGTCGTATTAGCAGTAGCAGTAGTAGTAGTACTAGAAGTAGTTATTGTAGTAGCACTAGTAGCAGTAGTAGAAGTAGTAGTAGTAGTAGTATTACTAGTAGTAGTACTACTAGTAAAAGTAATAGTAGTAGTAGTACTAGTAACGGTAATAGTAGTAGAAGTGCTAGTAGTTGTAGTAGGAGTAGTAATAGTAATAGTAATAGGAGTAGTACTAGCAGTAGTAATAGTAGTAGTATGAGTAGTAGTAGTAGTTAGAGTAGTAGCAGTATTAGTACCAGCACAAGGTTTGGGAGTAGTAGTAGGAGTAGTAATAGGACTAGGAGATGCAGTAGCAATAATAGTAGTAATAGTAGTAGAAGTAATAATAGGAGTGGTAGTAATAAGAGTGGTAGTGGTAGTAGTAGTTGGAGCAGTACTAGTAGGAGCAATTACAGAACTAGTAGTAGTGGCAGTAGTAGCAGTAAAAGTAGTGATAGCTGTTGCGGCAGTGGTGGTGGTAGTAGTAGTAGTAGTAGTAGCAGTAGGAGCAGTAGAGGTTGAAGTAGCTGTAGCACTACAAGAAGTATATGTAGTAGTAGAAGTAGTACTAGTAGTGGAAATAGTTGTAGTAATAGTAGTAGTAGTTATAGTAGCAGTGGTAGTTGTAGAATTAGTAGGAGGAGTCGTAGTAGAAGTAGTTATAGTAGTATTAGTAGTGGTAGTAGTAGAAGTCATAGTAGCAGCAGCAGCAGGAGTACTAGTAGTAGTAGTAGTAGGAGCAGTAGGAGTACTTGTAGTTGTAGCAGCAGTAGTAGTAGAAGTAGTAGTAGTAGTAGTAGTAGTAATAGAAGAAGTTGTAGTCGTAGAAGTAGTAGTAGTAGCAGTAGTTAAAATAGTAATTGTAGCTATAGAGTAGTTGTAGTAGTTATTCTAGTAGTAGTAGTCATAGAATTGGTAGTAGTAGTGTAGTAGTAGTAGTAGTAGCAGTAGTCACAGAGGTAGTTGTAGTAGCAATAGTAGCAGTAGTAGAAGTAGTAGTAGAAGCAGCAACAGTAGTAATCATAATAGTAGTAGCAGCAGCAGTAGCTTTAGTAGTAGTTGTTGTTGTTGTAGTGGTAGTAGCAGAAATAGAAGCAGTAGTTGTTGTAGTAGAAGTAGTAGTCGGGGAGTGAGGAGGAGGTGGAGCAGTATTAGTAGAAGTAGTAGTCGTAGTAGTAGTAATAGTAAGTGTCGTAGTAGTAATAGTAGTAGTAGATGTAGTAGCAGTAGTAGTAGTAGCAGATGTTGTAGTGGTAGTAGGGGTAGTAGTTGTAGAAGTAAGAAT
>RXID01021993.1:0-65119 GCA_005019695.1 Trichopus zeylanicus subsp. travancoricus | reverse complement strand
CAATTTACTGAAATTTAAATATGCATTTAAGTGGACAGGATGTTAACTTTCTATTTTAGTTGAAGGGTTATTATTGGGAACTTGGTTGTTAGGATTGTGGCCAATAGATCATATATGGCGTAAGAATGTGGATGTAGGAATTCTTTTCTTGTTCAAGTTTCCTTTTACGCTGTTTCTGTTCGTGGACTTTATTGTCTTAGACCATGCTAATGTTTCTACTAAGTTATAAATGTACATTTTAAGTAGGGAGCGTTGTGGATGTGTGAAATTGATGGTACCCGATTTTAGGATTTAGGTAAATGAGTGGAGGCTTATAACTTATTCTTGAGAATTTGGTCACTTGCATATGGTGGATAGATGATATCACCTAAGAATGTGGCTTTAGAAACCTATTTCTTGTTCAGGAATCTACATCCTAGGTTTGATGCATTTACTACTTTGATTGCCTAAGTAGCTCCAAGTTTGGGCTCTAGGCTGCTTCCTAGGCCTGTTTCACTTCTTTTGACTTCTTTGGTTTGGATAATATTAACCTTTTGATGTTATGTGAAGATCATTTTCTTGTTTTTAGGTGCATAATTCTGGATTAAAACTATTTTTCAGAGTTTTTGAAGATTGAATGCTATAATTCTGGGTTTTCATTCTTCTAGAACTAATATGCAATGTATTTGTTCTTTCAGGCTGCAACTGTAGCAGCGTTTTCCAAGATGACGGTTGAAGATTCAAGGAAGCTTCTTCCAGCTCAGTATTACCCTTCATGGGTTGTTTTCTCACAACGGCAAAAGTTGAGTTGGTTGTGTTTGGTTTGAACCTGTTTTTCCTCGTGCTTCCATTTTAAGCTTTATTTTGATACTGGCTTTTTGGTTCTTGCAGTTAAACTGGCTTAACCTTGAGCTAACAAAAATTTGGCCTTATGTCGATCAGGTGCTGATTTTCCTCTCTTGTGGTTTGAGTTTTGCTTATGTTTTGTTTAGGGAAGTTTTAATGCCTGCACTGGTTTCACATATTGCATTGTTGTGGTCGTTATAACACATAATGCATATTTTTGGGAATTTTATTTGATAGCCCTGGAGCAAAATTCTCTGCATTCGCTTGTGAAATGATGTGGATGTAATGAGAATATGCTTACAGGCCGCATCTGAGTTAATCAGAAGTTCCATTGAGCCAGTGCTTGAACAATATAAATCAGCTATCTTATCCTCTCTCAAGTTTTCAAAGCTTACTCTGGGAACTGTTGCACCTCAATTCACAGGTTGGTTTTACACTCCATATTGCTATATGAACACTGATTAGGAAAAGTAGCATGGATTATAGTGATAGTGATGTTGTTTGATTTGTACTTGAAATATAAATGATAAGATTGAAATTCTACTGTTGTTATTGCCCTTTAAATGTTTTGTCAATAGATCTCATAGATTACTTGTGTTATTTAGGGGTGTCAATTGTCGAAGAGGATGGTGATTCAGGTATCACGATGGAGTTGGAATTGCAATGGGATGGGAATCCAAACATTGTGCTAGATATTCGGACTAAACTAGGTGTTGCACTCCCTATACAAGTAAGCCTTTTCGTTACCTAATTTCTTTTATCTATGCCATCTGAAATATATATTACTTCTTGTGAAATAATTATTGCTGTTTGTGATTGTTTTGTTTTGTTTCCAAAGTTGCCGTGTGAGTGAACAGTGAGTACCTAGAAGGCCAATGCAAAGGCCTTTTGTTATGGTTATAATAGATTAGTGAAGAGAGCTACACTTGAAAATGCCAATGCTATCTCATGCTCAGATTGTTTATAGCGTGGAGGCTTTCAAACTTGTGAGAGATATGAACTAGAGAATTTTAACCTGTACTTGGTAGAATAATTTATAATTTCAACATCAAAGTAGGCGCAATCCTTTTACTTCAAAATAAGATATTGATATATCTCTGATTTTTGATGAATCTGTTGTCTTGTCTTCTTTTTCTTCTTTTATGTCAAATGGTTCCAACCATATGGTCAACTAAATCAAGAATTTTAACCTGTACTTGGTAGAATAATTTATAATTTCAACATCAAAGTAGGCACAATCCTTTTACTTCAAAATAAGATATTGATATATCGCTGATTTTTAGATGAATCTGTTGTCCTGTCTCCTTTTTCTTCTTTTATGTCAAATGGTTCCAACTGTATGGTCAACTAAATAGCTATTATATTATATTCATTTGAGTTGGTTTGAATTGGCTAAACCAACTGGTGATCATAAACTTTTCATAAACATTATCTCAGTTTTTAGTCAAAATTTACAAATAACAATATCAAGTGATGAAATTTGGTTCTTTGTTGGCCACTCACAATTAGGTCAAAAACATTGGTTTCACTGGTGTTTTCCGCTTGATCTTTAAACCTCTGGTGGAAGAGTTTCCATGCTTTGGAGCTATCTCTTATTCTTTGCGAGAAAAGGTATGATAAGCATTTGATATGTTTAGTTCTTTTATTCATTGCATTTTTTCCAGTATAATAATCTTCTTGATATTGGGACTGTAGAAAAATCTTGATTTTACACTAAAGGTTGTTGGCGGTGAACTTTCATCTATGCCTGGAATTTCTGATGCTATTGAGGTTCAAGCATCCCCATCACATTCCCTTGCATTTGTTTTTCTTTTTTTCAGATTTATTATGGTGATTTTATTAATCTTTATCTATACAGGAAACTATCCATAATGCTATTGAAGACTCCTTAACATGGCCAGTGCGGAAAGTTGTTCCTATATTACCAGGAGATTATAGGTATAATCTGGTTAATGGTCCTCTCTTTTTCGTGAAATTGCTTTGCAATTTCTTTAACCACATTGATGGTCAATGAACGTTTTTGCTCTCTTTAGTGACCTAGAACTGAAACCTGTTGGAACATTGGAAGTAAAGCTTGTTCAAGCTAAAGATTTAACAAACAAAGATCTGATCGGAAAATCTGATCCCTATGCTGTGCTGTATATTCGTCCACTACCGGAAAGAATGAAAAAAAGCAAAACTATTGTGAGTTTTCGTGGATCTCTCTCTCTCTCTCTCTCTCTCTCTCTCTTTCTCTCAGGGGTATCTGGGACTCATTATGGAATTTCCTCTTTCTGCAGAACAATGATTTGAACCCTATATGGAATGAGCACTTTGATTTTATTGTTGAAGATGCATCCACTCAACATCTAACAGTGAAGATCTATGATGATGAAGGAGTACAGGCATCTGAACTTATTGGTTGTGCCCAAGTGAGGTTGAAAGATCTTCAACCTGGAAAAGTTAAGGATGCTTGGTTGAAGCTTGTCAAAGATTTGGAGATCCAGAGAGATAAAAAAGATCGGGGTCAGGTTGGGCTACTCAATTTGTATATTACATGTGATATATCTTATTTTCATCTCTGAGTTCTATTCATGATAACATTTGCATGTTTGAATGCTGTAAAAACAATTTGGACATAATATTACATATTCCCTGAATTGTATAAAGCTGTTTTGCAGCTTTCACCATTGCTTTTGGCTCTTAGGTTGCTGCATTCATTTCATAGCAAATAATTTAGGATGTTATAAAGAAAAAGGAAGCTTCACTAGTAGCTTAAAGTCCAGCATTCTATTCTCTAACATTGTTTTGGATTTTGGTATGATCATATATAGGTTAACAAATTGCCATTTCAAATTTTGATCAGCTACTACCTTGATCACATCCACGGGTTCTCAGTGGCAGTATATTCATGATCCTGTTCTCTTTTCCCCAGTACAGTTGTTATGCCTGTCAGGTTTCAGATGACTGTTTAATGTGTGCATGTGATATCATATTCTGTTCCCCTCTTAAGGAAAACTTATATAACTCGTTAATGCAACATGGATTTCAGAAAAATGTGTAATTCAAATGTGATTTGGATATGTAATGTCAATGTTTCTAATGGTATTATCTGTTATTTAAGTTCTATTCAAATTGAGTTCTTTTCTAACAATGATTTAGATTTCATGCAAGCTGTTATTCTATGAGTTCATTGATATAGAAAATGATTTCCTGAAGTCTGTTTACATTTGAAAATCTCTTTGTACCTTAACAAAACATCAGGTTCACCTGGAACTTCTGTATTGCCCTTATGGTATGGAGAATGGGTTTACTAATCCTTTTTCCAGTCAAAAGTTCTCAATGACTTCCTTGGAGAAGGCTCTAAAAAGTGGAGCTAATGGAACTGAAGCTGCGGACATTGAGAGGATGTCAACTCATAGGAAAAGGGATGTTATAGTGAGAGGTGTGCTCTCAGTAACTGTCACATCAGCAGAGGACTTGCCCACAATGGACGTGGTTTCAGGAAAGGCTGACCCTTATGTGGTGCTTAGCATGAAGAAGACAGAAACTAAGAACAAAACAAGAGTAACATTCTATTGAAATGAAACTTTGCATTTTTTTTTTCTTTTTGTGTACTTACAGTTTTTGATTTAATCATTTTCAGGTAGTGAATGAGAGTTTGAACCCTGCTTGGAATCAGACTTTCGATTTTGTTGTGGAAGATGGACTACATGATATGCTTATATTGGAAGTTTGGGATCACGATACCTTCGGAAAGGTAGCTTCCGTTTGGTTTAGTAGTTCTTAACAACTCTATTAGAGTTACATTTGTTGATTTTACTAGTTCATTTTTGTGGCATCTAGAATCTGTTTTTCTTTTTTTTTTTTTTGTGTGTGGGGGTGGGGGGTGTATGACTTTTCTTACTACAAACGAAGTTGCAACACTGTATATCCAGTTCCATGTACTTAGGTCAGAGCCTAAATATTTGGTTATCATCTCTGCAATCTGACAAAACTCATTCATCAATTTAGGATTTCATTGGGAGATGCATCATGACTCTCACAAGAGTGATTATAGAAGGAGAGTACACTGATACTTTTCCCCTGGAGGGTCCAAAAGCTGGGAATGGGAAGTTGAATTTGCATCTCAAGTGGACACCACAGCCGATATTTCGAGATTCGTGATAGTTGGGAGCAAGTGGATTGGTTTCTCTTCTATAACATGTGGATCCTCCTCCTGATGTGTCTCCATACACTGAAATGGATAGATAAATCTCCAACTCAATTGGTGCGCTTATCTGTTGAAGTCTTGGTTGCACACAGCTGTTGCTCAAGAGCTGTAAAATTAATTCTCTGGAGCTGCTTATTGTACATTAAATCTTTCTTTGGGAAGCAGGTTGAGTGTAAAATCTTCTTCTTCCCATAACTTGTATCTTTGCTAAATGAATATACTTTGAGGGTGAGGGAATAACTGAATCAATAGAGAGATCAAGGCTCTGTATCATAATATCATCAGAACTGCATTGATCTGGACTCGTCGCGGTCGCTTTGCTCACCATCCAGTACTTGTTTACCTTTTTATCTTCCCATTTGTTGGATTTAGTTTGTTACATTTTGTTACTGATTCTTGGCTTTATTTGTTTCTCAGCAGGCAATCATAAAGATGAATTCGCAGGTACAAAAGCGGGGCCTTGTATTTGGAAGTAAGAAATTGTAAATGTCTCGTGTTATGACTTTGTATTAGTTTCTCAAAGCATTCTTCTCCTCCTCCTTTATTATTTTATTATTTTATTTTTTTAGTTTGTGTGTTTTGTCATTTTTGAGATCAATCGAGTGGTTATGTAAGTTGCCCTTGTACCTGTAGTACTTGCGTGATAAGGGGAATTTAGCTGGGAAGTCGTGGGATTGTAAATGAGTTGGGCCCATGAATGTCAAAATTTAGGACAAGCAAAGATGCATTCCCCACCGTGTCTGGGTGGGTGGCTTGATAGTTGGGCGTTATTTGGCATAAGACTTGGGCCTTGTTGGGCTATGGCTGTGGTGGGTTTTGTGCTTCAGTCGGTCATGGCGGGCATTAGGCTATGTTGGGCCTGGTTGATTTTGTGGTCCGTGTTGGGCTTTTAGGCCGAGCCAGCCCGTCAACAGCTTCAGTTGAATTCGGTATTGCAAACGATAAAAAGAACGCGTGAAACCTCACTCCATTGACGTCATATCAAACACGAACGGCGACCAGAAATATCATCCAGATCTAACTCACCAACAATAGAAATATAAAATATTTCATTATTACAGGTCCAGACTTGTATCAACATATTTTGATCTATAAATACATATCCACAAACTGCTCATTAAAATTGGGTGTCTACCATCATCATCCATATGTAGCAAGGATGCCCTCAATGTCAATAAATGGATGCTTTTTCTTCAGCCTTCTCCGGCGCCTGTTGCTCGCCCTGCATGATTATATTTAACCATCATAGCAATTCATGATCATGCCCCATTATTATTTCAGTATTAGTGTGTGCGCCAGATATCATTGCAATTCAAGAATTACACAGCTAAGACACAATGGTAGTGCACTTTTTTTACAGGGCAAAACATGGCGGTAACATTAGTTGCGCAAAAAGAATATATAAAAAATAACATGAAAAGCAAGATAGGATGCCTAGGATGGGTTAGCGCTTGGCCGCAAGATAGGATTTTCCATGTTAATTAATATGGGTGAAAAAATACAGCGAAAATTTGGATCACAACCAAATTTCGCTGATATAAAGTGATTATTCACATAGCTCCCATAAAGGTAGCAGAAAGAGTGTATAGAGTTGATTGGAAGGAAGCAGCAGATTGTAATACTCACCAGTACTGGTTGTGAAACACAACCTGATCTGTTGGCACATTTTTCCCATCATCATTTCTGTTCCACCAGTAAAATGCATGGGTTCTATTTTTCAGGACCAGCGTAGAATGGCCATAGCTAGCCTCCCTGAACGCAGAGTAATCTGGTTGCGGGCTCAGAAAACTATGCAATAAGAAAAGCAAAAGGTACCAATTTTCAATGGCTCCAACAAACCTGCTAAAGAATGCAACACACAGGAGAATTATTTACCTCCCAGCCAGGCCTTCCTGGTTTCCTCCATCACCAACTGTCAAGTACACAGGAGCTGATTTATCAGGCACAGGATACGGGGCACCAGATGTTACATTGAATTTTATGTTGGAGATGCGATACTACAAAGCAGGCAAAATTAGTTAAAATAGCATGAAAGAGCAAACGGACAGAGACATTAGCAGATCCGTTCCCGAGAAAAATCAGAAACAGAAGTACCGATCTCTCGTAAGCATGGACATGACCCGCAAAGACAAAGTCCACTTTGTACTGTACAAACCAACTCTCGAAAGAAGCACGCATGCTTTCACCCTCCATATAATGTGCTTCATTGCTGTTGTATATGGGCACATGCATGAGAACAATAAGCCAAGGTGTTTTTTCCCTGTCTACTCGCTTCAGCTCATCCCACAGCCACATATATTGTGGAGAGTATTTAACTGATTCAGGTTACCAAATTAAATTAAAAAGTTGCTGCATAACTATACATACTATAATTAATCTCAAGTAGTACAGATCCATTAGATTACATGCAGAAAAAACTCGTGATTAAAAAGTGAACCCCAATTGCGACAAAATAACATAAAATTTGCTAATTTGTAAATTATCTTTTGAATAACAAAACAAAATAAATTTAAACCACTCTACCATATTCTTAAAAACTGGATATAAATAAACTAAAGCAGTTCCATTTGGGCTTTTACATTTTGTGCATGGCCTATAATAAGCAAGAACATAAAAATGGAAAGACAGCTTCATAATGGGATCATTCTTGCATTAGAATCATCTTTCTGCAGAGTACACAGCTGAAGGAAACATGATTGAAGTTTGTAAATTAAATTATAACATAAAATAACAACCAAATAACCCAGAAACCAGTATCAAAATATGAAGCAAGAAAAATCAACAATTGTTGGGCAGAACCAAAATAAAGTTAATCAAACTAAACAATTGTTGGGCAATTTAACTTTTACCTTAAATCTACATTACATTGTGAATCTAGTTAGTAGAAAAGTAAACTAACAATTACCAAATGGTGAATAACTTGACAGCACAATGATATGAGCAGATGCCCGCCTGATTGCGTACCAAAGGGGAGAGCTGCTCTTGGATGCCAGATGGGGGGTTGAATATCTATGTAGGTACTGTTTAAATGTAAAAACTTCTCCCTGGTTACATTAAATGCACAGAGACAAGTATCAGACAATGCAATTGCTGAAACTGCTAATGCCGAAAGCACAACTGAAAATTTGAAAGGTTATAACATTTAGGGTTTCTTTGCAAGAACAGACATAACCTGAAAGTTCTAGTAATGACACCACAATTCTTTACTGAAAATCAGATGGTGAAAGAACAAATTTTAGCAATCAATCAATGACATGCTCATTAAGTTGACCTATCATTTACACAATTTAGGCTTACTAAGCAAAGGAGACAACCATGAAATTCTCCTAGGCAGAAAAAGAATATGTAAATGAGGGAAGAACAAGATTTGTGGTCTTTCTGCAAATGCCATCATTGCTTGTTATTTAACATTTTAGGAACAGATCATCAGCTAGATTTTTAAGAATAATATAGCTTGAATTCTTAAGAAGGCAATACTTCTATCTTCAAACGAACTAAATCTTGTAATAGAACAAAACCAAACAAAAAGGAAGGTTGTTAATTTAGTAAATATATGTATTTTTAATTCAGCTTTATGACATCCTGCCCGAGACAGTTGCAGCAAGCTAAAGACAAGGAACCAATATCCCAAATAAATTATTTTTTGGAATGAGATAGACTAGGATGATACCTATAAATTATGACAATAGTTGTCTAAATTAGAGCCAAATCCGGCTTTAAAATTGGTAGTAATTTTAAGCTCCTTAGCCAGTTTACAGAACCAAAATTTTCTTGGAGAAAATTATGCAGAATAAATAGAAGTTGCAGAATTTTATAGATCAAATTGGGCATTAATTTTTTAACAGGAGGCTCATATGCTATAATTAACCAAAACCACAAAAACTGACAGGAAAAGTCCAAACACCATGTAAAGGATGTCCCTCTACTGGAATTATCTGGTTTGCAGGATCATATTCGCAAACCAGATAAAATCAGTGTGCAAAAGAACAAGACTTACCAGATTAGAGCTGTATTCTATTTCATGATTTCCTGCAGACCAAATCCATGGCTGATAAGCAGTACTGCGCTCAACAAGGCGGCCCCAAGAATCCCATCGCATACCATCATTATATTGATATCTATCAGCATATGACAGATCTCCAAGGTATAAGACGCTCTGCCCTTCACTTTGCTGGTAATGCTCAAAAGTGGAAAGCGAATTATATGTTTGACCCAAATCACCTATTGATGATAAGTCAGTCAAACCATGAAATGAGAACACGCCAGTCATTGAAAAAGTAAGATACCAGTGTCAGATACATACAATCAATCTAAAAAATGTAATATATGCCTGATGAGTTGTATTATAATAAACAAATATAGCTCACATAGCATAAATACCATGTTTCAAGTTATTGGTGAAACATTAACTAGAAATAGAAACATCACTCAAGTGCACAAGTACAACAAGACTCTTTGTAGGATGGTATCTGAATATTTCAAAAGTAGGCCTCACAGCCTTAATCACAAAGAAGGTAATTGTGCCAAAAGCATCTGTAATCAACAAAAATCACATTATTAGCGTCAAGATAGCTCTTAGAAAACTACCATGAGTTTTTGCAATAATATCTTGTGGAATACCAGAAATAAAAGTAATCAGTTCCTTCTATTGGCGATAAATTTATCAGGAAGCATTAACTCAGGTTACTCCATTCAAATGTTTAAATTCCTCTTCAATCAGGGCACCTTATATTTAATAGAGCAGCAAATTTTACTGAACTGACTTTCGTAGCCCTGAATTCACTCTTGCCAGCCATTGGCAGCTCCAAATCAATCAATTTTAGCTTTATGCTTCCATGTGTTGTTATTCCATAAAGATCCTACTGTTGTGCATTGGAAACTAGTGTGTAACATGCAAAGAATAGGGTATTTTCTGAGCACTAGTCTTCACAACATGTGGAGACCTAAGAAGGTGGAGATACCTGCATCTACATATAGAGATTCCAGGCAAAATTTCTTGATGTTCTTTTCATCATCAACCAAAATTTTGCCTTAACACTCATACCTAGAAGGCCAACAACTGGGTTGCATCCATTTTAGTTCTAATAATCATGACATGAGATGCAACCAGCATTTCTATCTGTTTCCTCATGGTGAAATTCCATGGATCATTTGGGAACTAACCAACAGTGAGGTATTGCTCTCCAATTGTAATATGCCAAAATTTTGTTTGCTACCTATTTCTTAGCCTCACCAAGTTACCTAGAATCAACAATGTAAGCATATCAAATATCTCAACTTCATAAGAGTATGCATTAGTGACGTTCTACGAATATCTGCAATTCAGGTTTGAACTTTAACTACAACTGTCTTGGACCCAAAATGTGGTTTTGAATGAGAGAATTTCAGGAAACACAACATAACAGCCACTTTACTTCCCTTCTAAAATATTCAAAGGATCTCAATCAGAATTTAGCTGAGCACAATGTTTCTTGTGTGTCATGAGAAAGAAAGTAACTGCTAACCAATTATGCCAAAAGTGTACGGGGCATCTGGATCAAGCTTTGGAGGTGTTTGAAACCAGAATTCCCTGGCTGAATCACCAGTTCCAATCTTGTAGTAGTACTTTGTATTGTACTGGAAAGAAAAACATGAGCTGGAGTTAGTTTTTAACCCCATGATTTGTGTAATGATGCACAATAGCAAAGCCATATAATAGAATGTAATACATCGTACAAGTTTAGCACAAATGCATAATGGAAAGATATTAGGTTACATATGCTCAGGTAAAATTTATCAATGAAATAGCAGATAGGAAGATTAAAAAAGGTTGTATGAGTATATGAGATGAAATTTCAAGGTAAATAGAGTTAAACCTAAACATTGTAGCAGATGAACACACACCCAAAAAAAAGAGGGGGAAAATCTGACCATGAAAAGCATAGGTCACCAGATGGACATTGAATATGACTTAATCTCCATGGTTACCTCAAGTTCATTAACAATGCAGTGATGAATGTAACCAGACTGGTACTTGTAGTATGTATAGTTTGTAACTTTCCCTTCAGCACTATGATCATACTTGCCCTCTGCTGTGCCATAAAATACTTTACTATTCCCAGAATCGGCGGGTGTCACCCATGAGATTATCACAGCTTTTCCATCATAGTCTCCTTGAGTGATATGTACCTAAGCAACAGATTAATCAATTTACAAAAAGTTATAGTAATGAATTGATGGGAAGAGAGAAAAAAAATATCCAGTAAAAAGGACATTCGCCAAGAATTGTATTGGATGTGACCCTGCTAAAAAATCTAGCGTAGTAATACAAACGCACAGGGCATCTTGATTGACAAATGATAAAAAATAGACAAACAGATACATAGGGAAATCTTCAAATCACAGGTATAACATAAACTTGCCCAGTAGCATATACCAGCTGCCCAGCATGAAATAGCATTGTTTGTTTGGACTAATCATTGAATTCTTCTACATATTTTAACAGCTAACATAATATTTTAATCATAATACAGTTAACTAGATCAGGTAACACACAGTCCTCCAGCCATATAATATGTATGAGATAATTCTTCCAACTTGATCTTCGTATTTTTATCAACCAGTCCCTACTATTTTTGTGCAAGTTAGAATTGGAACTTTATCTCCATATATATTTGTTAAGTCATCTAATATCCGAAGGTTCAGCTTGTCAATAGTCATCAAGATTGCAGTTGAAGGTACTAACAATGCATATCCATTGCCTTAAATTAAAGTTCCGCATAGCAATCATAACAGCCTTGTATCATTGCTATCTTGAACCAAGGGTTCATAAAATCTTCCATTCTCTTACATTATTGACCCTCCTAGCAGGAAATTTGGATTCAAATCTATTAAAAGAATGATCTAATTTCTATTGCTCCGAGTACTCAATCTGGACAAGCGACAAAACTAACTGAAAAATACAGATGGCCTGACTTCAATTAGCTCAATCTGGGATCCGTTGTGTCCCAGTGCAACGAAGGAAAATCCAAGCTCTGACACTGCAGAGTGTCATTCCATAGTAAACTAGAAATCACCTACTTCTTAAATCTGGAACCACGCAAAAAGAGCCATACAACACCACAGTTCTGACCATGCAACGAATTCAATCAATAATTTGTTTTCTGACCCAAGTAGATTTCTGCAGAAATGCGTGGAAAGAATTCACCCAAAGGCTGCAGATATTATGTCGTTTTATCAATGCAACTAGTTTGTACATAGCTGGTGACCAATATACTAGGAGGGAGATTTATGAGATTTTTTACCTGTTCTGGGGCATTATAACCCTTCGGAACCGCAAAAGCTTCATTATCTAGAGGAATGTCAGTTGCAGGATATCCAGAACGGACAAAAGAGCTAGACACTCCAGAAATGACCGTCCCCACAGAGCACAACAGTACAAGAGCCAAGAAGAGAAACCGGATCCATAATCCAGTGAACTTCGACATGAAGAACACCAGCCAATCCTGAGTCACGACAGATACACGAGCAATCTTCAGAAAGGTCCAAACCCTCATCGAACATCACAAAACCCAAATTCCAACACCAAACCCACATCATTTCTCTTTTCTTTTCTTTCAAGAAATACACCAAGAATAAAACCTCCAAAGAGTTTTGGAATTCTTCGCATCAAGAAACTAGATGTGGTTTCAGATCGGAGATAATTATATTCTTCACCAAAAATGCTCCCTCGAAACAAGAAGATCAAAATGACGACCCGAAATCCTTCCAAAAATCGGATCGAAAGAACACAATATTACCAAAAACGAAAGGAAACCCACCGGAAAATCCACAAAGAACAAAAAAAATCCCAAATTCGGCAAGAAAACACGACACATCCGAGACGCAACCCCCAGGGCTTCATTGCAATCCAAGCTCACAAGAAAAGTAAAATGGCCATTCAGATCGTAGAAGAAAAGCTAGAAGGCGGAGTATACTTAGGCCGAAGAAGAGGGCGAGATCTCCGCTTCCTCCGTCACTGGCCGGAGACGATGAGGGAGGAGTGTATATCTATATAGAGAGAGAGATTTAGGAAGAAGAAGGATGGGGATATTCTACTGCTGCTCTCGGCCCGAACCATGTTTTTCATTTTGGAGTCGTGGCAATGGGGGTTGTATTTGGGGTTATTTACGCCGTGGTGCCACTGAACGCAGGGGGAAATGGGTGATGCCTGAAGGGGTGTTTCGGAGATTTCAAATGTCATATGGATCTGATTTTATTATTGGTTTTTGGGGAATATTAACGATGATTAATGGATTGGAGATGCGTGTGTTTTGTGGTTGGTTTCGAGAACGACGTACAAACGACGGCAGATGTCAACGTCAAATTTGCTATATCTTAATTAATTAATTGGCCAACTTTAAAATAACTAAAACTTGTGGGTGGAAAATGCTAAATTAGTATTTACATTCCTAATTATATTTATATCCTTTAAACTTTTTTTTTTTGCATTTATATAGTTTAATTAAATAATACCTATTCCTCCCTATAAACCCGGACCTCTGAATTTGAATTCAAGGTTTAAATCTGGGCCGTTGATTTTGACATCAATGGACCAATTGGTGTGCAGTGACTCAATTGTTGATTCGACAAGGCCTCCCCGTTTGTTCCACCAGAAGGAGACGACGAGAAAAATCTGGAAATATTTTTCTTTCTTTTTTTTTTCTCGTGGAAGTAGGACTTGGTTTCATGGGCCAACAGCCGTGCGTCCAGATTTTGCCACGATTCGAAGGACAATAAGAAAGTGATGATCACACTAATATTAAACAATCGAACTGCAAACATATGAATCTCAAAGCGCCGGACTACCTTAAAAGCTAAAACCCCAAACAACACACTCAAAAAAAGATATAAAAGAAAGCACCTCCACATAACAAACACAACAACAGATATCGTCTAAAAATACTTCTCCCCGGCGAGGAAGTCGCCGGTGGCCGGGTAGGTGGCGGCGGCGCCGCCGACAGAGCGGGGGTGGCGGGGATCCCGCGTGAGTGGCACGTGAGTGGTGCCGGCTGTAGCACGGTGTTCGGCTTTCTCTTGATGGTAGTCGGCCTTGGCCTGAGCCTCCTTGGCCTTGCCGTGCTCTCGGGTCATCTCCTTCTCGGGATGAGTCCTCGCAGTCGCCTTCCCTGCCTTCTCCTCCGTCTTCGCCGACAACTCCTTAGCCTTCTCCTTGGCCTTGCTCGCCATGTCCTTCACCGTCTGCATCTTTCTTCCCTCTCTCTTCCCTTCTTCTCCGACGAACTGTTAGGCTTTCGAGCTAGAGAAAATGGCGGTGTTCTGTCTAACAAGAAGGATGCTTTTATAGGTTGAGAGTTTGGATAACGTTAATTGTTGTCACGCCACGTACTGCTCCGTGGCGTCCATGCACGACGCGAGGGCGTTCCTGATCTCTATATTTGTGCCACGTTTCCCGGCTGGACCCGGAATCAGGGTACGTTCGCGCGTTGGGCTTTCTCACCGAGAACCCCTAAAGATAAGTTATAATTACCGAAAATTACGATAATTAGTTTACGTTTTGAAGAACCAATGTGTTTATAACAAAAAAAAAACTAAATTTAATAAATTTATAATTATAATCCCTAGATTGGATTTTCTCCACACACATTATCTTTATATTCGGAATATTTGGCAGAAAAATAAATAATTAGAAGGTTTATGGAGAAGATAATAAATGAAGAGAGTACTTTTAAATGGTTTCACAGAAAAATGTTTGCCATAATATCTATTTTTAAGCTATTCTAAGACCATATTCTTGAGTTTTAGCCGCATTCGGAGGGAACCTAACAAATAGTATGCAAATAGTATGCAAATAGTATGCAAAGAATTTAAGGAAAACTGGATTGCCCCTGTACTCAGTATCCAAGTTGAAGAATCTCTCAAATTTTATATACAAATACTGCCTGGAACAACTGCATCACGTGATGAAGCATTTTATGAAGAATTAAACTATTTTAAGCTAATATTTAAAATCTAACTATTTGCAACATTCAAAGCTATTTTAAATCAACCGCATGATTTGCTCCTCTCCTGACCAGCGCTGGAAACAAAGAAACAACAGCTATCAGTGCTATCTCAACATGCTCTGAAGTACTAGTCTTCAAACAAATCTGACCAATGTTTCTGCTGTTCAAATTGGCCCTCGAAGAGAACGTCGCCCCTCGGCCAACTCGGCAATCAGACTGAATACTCGTTCCCAGAACAGTCTCTTTATCAAATGAAGCAATGTGGTGCCTAGGGTTAGCTTGTCGTCCCTCACTGGATAGTCATTCCCTCTAATTGCTGCTTCTAAGCTCCCTCCTCTCGCTGCTTGATCGCAACCCCCCAAGCACCCGGCATTCATCCTCAACTTGAGCCTTCTTCCTACGGAAATAGAATCCTCAAGCTTGGCTCCAGCGAAGCACATCTTGCCAAATGAAGTCAAGGAAAGCCCGCCACCAGTGGAATTCCAGCGCAAGTTTTTGAAGTTCGCGTCTCCATGGACGGTGCAAACAAACTCTTTTCCCGCAGTTTGAAAGTCAATCCCTGCAAGAACCAAGGAGTCTTTGGAGAACATGAACTTTGCAGCACATTCCGAGTGGGTACTGAGTTCAGCTTTGTTCTTGCTCATTTGTCCCACAATTGAACCTAAGGTTTCTTTTCGTATCAACAGAAGCCTCCAAGTTGAAACTTTCATATCCAACATCATGATCCCAGCCTTGGGAATCCAAAACAGGTCTCACAAGCCCCTGTTCGTTACCTACAAGACAGCGGTACTGTATACGGGATAATCGAGGTCAAAACTTAATGGGATAGCCATGTCTGGCATCTGGACATTCTCAGGTGAAGCACTATGTTTAAAGTCATCATCAGTTTCCGGCACAACAATATTCTGCTGGATGCTTTCTTTTCGCCACCTAACCTCAGATTTCCACTGCTTTTTCAGATACAGTGTTTCACGATAACCAGATCATTGAGATAAGCATTCTTCTTATCTCAAGATAGCTTCTGGAATTGGGTTTTCATCGTGATGCGAATTGGAGGTAAACTGATCATACTCATCCGCCTCATTGTAGTCCAAAAGATCATCCAAATCATCATCATCATCGAAGTCACTAAAAGTAACCAGAGTGCGGGGGCGGAGAATGAGGAGAGGAGATGGGGCAATGAAGGAAGTCTATGACCAGCTTCCGACAATTGAAAGCTGCCCTGGAATTTCAAAAAAGAGTTTGCTTCCGCCAGAACCTTACTGCATTTGCATAAAAAGCAAAACTGTGACATCCAAACTCGACCATTTGGAAGGATCTTCTCGCCTTTGGCGTTTGTTTTGCATAGAGGATGGTTATCCACAAAGACGATGGGATTCTCAAACTGCGTACTGGAAATTGCCTGGTGAATAATATATTGAACTACATTTTTGCAAAGACCTGTGTATGTTTCATAGCTCGTGAGATGTCCATCCAGTACTTCCGGTGGTCGGGAGGAAGCATGTGTCATCACAAGAATAATATTGAACCAGATCGAAGTGCCAAAAACTTCAGTTATAAGCTTCCGCAAAGGGTAACCACTGTAACCTCTGTTAATCGTATCGAGCCGTTCAAAGTACAGAACAATGTCTGGAGGAGATTTTCTGATGAATCTTCTAACTTTAAGCAGAATATTAAATTGATATAAAACTATTTATTTTATTTTAATTTTCATAAAAGATCGATTATCCGATTTTATGAAACTAAAAATTTAAAATTCAATTTTGTTAAAGTAATTATCCAATAATTATAAACCGATTGTTGAAAATAAAACCCAATAAAAATAATTTAATTTTTATATTATTTTTAATCAATAAAATTAAATTAAAATATTTTTTAAATATTTTAATGGATATAATTTTTTGTAAATTTGTAATATATGACAAGTGATTTTTTGTAAATAATAATAAAATAAATAATTTTTTATATATTTATAATAAGTTAGGTGATTATTTATTAAAAACTAAAAAAAAAAATATAAGCTATTATTTCACAACGATAAAAAGTGCCTTCTTTTAAATTTGCATGTATCTTTAGACTCTACAAGACTACAATTCCAAGTTTCAACAAGTTCCCGGCCCAAAAAAAACTAAGCCCAAAACCGCGGCTTTGACTCGGGATACTACTAACACCGAGAGCTCATCTCGAGGCACTTGAACCGAATGGTTGCCTCGATCGTTAGATTTGACCCAAATCGCCGTCAAAGCAAAGCCCGTTGGGAAGAGAGACGACGATGGCTAGCCGATCTGCGGCGGTGCTCCTCCTTCTTGCCTGCGTCTTCTGCTCCGCCTTTGCGGAGTCTCCGGCCGGGTGCGATCTAGCTCTCTGCCGAACCCTAATTTTTCTTACTATGTTTCCGTTCACTGATTTTAAGCAGAGATTTGAGACGCTGGATTGATCTCGTAGGTCTGGCGATGGATACACCATCACTGGCCGCGTTAAAATCAATGGTAACCTTTTTCCTCTCGTGGTTCGGCGATTTTTGGTGTTCTGTTGATTGGATATATTTTGATATCCCTAGATGTAGTTGAGAGGTTGTGGATGTTGGGGAAGTTTTGATAGCAACATAGCTGATTGAAAGGTCTTTTTTTGGAAGGAATTACATCTTGTCACTTAATCAAACTACTAAAAATAAAAAATTGGACGCAGATCTGCGTTTTCGTCCACTTGCAACAGATATATTGGAACTTGGAACTGATAGAGATCACCGTAGCAAAGCATAGGTGTCACATGTTAAGATTTGCTTGAGTACCCGAGGTTGCATTCTTCTTCCTTGAGCGTTCATCCTTGATTGAGGAATATGTTGTTGACTTTGATGCATACCGTTTGCATGCTTATTATAGATGTTAAGCAAGTGTTATTTTTCCTAACCCAATGATTTAAATCTGTGATGCTTTAAATAGGCATGGGAGCAAGGGGATTTGCTCTCCCTGCAAAGCTTTCAAACACTAAGGTTATTCTCAATGGTGGCCAAAGGGTTTCATTCGCGAGAGCAGATGGTTATTTCTCATTGTATCCTCCTTAACCTCATCATCCATGTGCAGTGTTTCTCGTTTACACATTTTAAAAAATTGCATCAACTTATGGTTTCTGAAATGTTCTTAAGCTATTGGTCATGCCTAAACTTTTAGTATGGAGGCATAAAATTTGGACTTTGATGGAATGAATTATGGTGAACTTGCAAAATTTCCTCAACTGAGGTCTCATTTATAGTTTGTAATGTTTACCAGTGGTTTCCCTAAACTAGTGAACTATTTGATGATATTATTTTTGATTTTTGTTTATTATTTATTCTCTTTTTGACATCTAATTCATATGCTTACAGCAATCAACCTGTTTTAGTATTGGAAATTCTTACTTCATGCGATTTCCTGTTTGTCAGCACTCTAATCTGAAATTGTTGGTTCCCTTTAACACCACTCACCAGAACTGTATGAAACTTCAACTTTCTAGTAAATTTAGACTTTGAAACGATTGGGTGGATTATCCATTATGCATACTGGTTACTAGTTAGATATCCATTATGCATACTGGGTACTAGTTAGATATGTTTTTTATATACTTTTCAGTTTGTTATTGAGAATTGTAATGCCTGTTCTGTGTTTTCATTGACCTGTTATGGTAAAAGCTACAGTGTTCCAGCAGGAACTCATTTGATTGAAGTGGTAACCATTGGTTATTTCTTTTCTCCGGTATTTCCTTTTTCTCTTTGTTTTTTATTATAAGTTCCTGATCAAATCTGAATCATAAACTGAGTTTCTAATTTATATTCCAAGTTCAGGTGCGTGTCGACATCAGTGCTAGAAACCCTGGTAAGGTTCAAGCAGCACTTACAGAGAACAGGAGGGTTCTGCATGAGTTGGTGTTAGAACCTCTAAAAGAAGAGAACTATTATGAGGTGAACAGATTGTCATTCCTGACCTCTTTTTCTGATCCATAATGTCCATAAATAATGTCCATTGGTCTCACTTTTCTGTTTCAGATAAGGGAACCATTTTCCATAATGTCTCTTCTGAAAAGCCCAATGGGCTTGATGGTGGGTTTCATGCTAATTGTGGTGTTCCTCATGCCGAAATTAATGGAGAATATAGGTATGTTACTTGTTCCTCTAGGGAGCATTTGGTAGGGGAGGTTATACCCAACTAAGCTTAGGTATGCAAAACATGGGGTTACCCTGGCTAAACTCATGCCATGGTGAACCACGAGAACTCATGCCATGGTGAACCACGAGTGAGCCAGGTTAACCTCATCATTGGCTTAGACTGGCAAACACTTGCCTTAATTTAACCTACAGCTGACTCAAAAAATAACTACAGACAGTGTTTTGATGCTGGCATTGTTTACTACTTGTCTATTGGAGTGTATTTTTCTATCTATGATTCAAAGCAACCTGACCAAGTTTTTCCTCTTTTTTGTGTGTATTGCTTGTGATTAGACCCAGAGGAAATGAGGCGTGCCCAGGAGGAGATGAGGAGCCAGGGGGTACCTTCCCTTGGAAACTTGTTGGCTGGAAGGAGCAGTTAAGATGCAGATATTTAAATGCCAGGGGATGCTTCCTCTCACAAAGCATGATGAAGACTAAGATCTTGGAGTCTCAGTAGTTATACCACTTTGGTTCTTTGTTTGTTTGGCTTTATCAATTAGCAATTACCCATGTTTGTGGAGCTTCAATTATGATAACCTAGTTACTATTTTGATATCAGAGCTTAATGGAAGCTCAATTATCACATTTAGAGTGTGCACAAATGATGTTAAACCTTTATGGAAACTCAAGTCTCACTGACTTATCAAATTGGTATTCTGCACCATATTTTGTTCTCCTATTTGGGTATTAGGTTTGTATTTTTTTTGTTTACATAGAAATTTGAGTTTTTAGCGAAGATCCACCAGCATTATTGTGAATTTTTTGGAAACCACCTTTCTTGTTATAATTAATGAAAAACTGCTTGTATTTGGGTAAAAATTTGTGAACAATTATCTTCTTGTCAACAGTTTTTTTAATATTAATTTGATGTGAAAAATAATATTATTGTGAATTTGTTAGAAATCACCTTTTTTCTTATGAAAAACTGCTTGTATTTGTGTGTAAATTTGTCAGCAATTATCTTCTTTGTCAACATTTTTTTATTTTTAATATTAATTTGATGTAAAAAAAATATTATATTCTTAGTTTTTCAAACTTAAGCATAAAAATTGTTTTATCTTGTTTTTCTCTTATTTGATAGAACTCAAGAATCTCGAATATTCTTTTTTTTCGTCATTGGCTGGTGAAATTGGGGAGAATGCAATGTTCAAAATTCTCTTGTTTTAGGATAAAAAAGAAGAGAAATCGGATAAAAATAAATTTTCAATAAATTCAAATTCAAATGAGGATAATGGTATTTTTACATCAAATGAAAGGTCAAAAATTTTTTTAAAATGTTATGCGCGAGATGATTGCTTGTAAGATAACAATGTAATTTTTTAATAATAACAAGGGAGATAAAATTTTATAAATTCGCGATACAGGAAGTGATTCTTGCTGAAAATTTTAGAAATTTATACGACCAGATGATTGGTGTCCAAAATTCTAAAATGATATAGTTAACTAAGTATGCGTGTAGAGCTGTAAGTAAGCGGTTGAGATGGCCGAGTTGGTCTAAGGCGCCAGATTAAGGTTCTGGTCCGAAAGGGCGTGGGTTCAAATCCCACTCTCAACAAGCTTTTTTAATTTCGATTTCAAAAAATAAAATTCCATAATACATTTGTTTTCCTTTTTTTTTTTTCTCAAGGCATAGCATAGACACTGAGATTTATCTCTTTTTTTTTTCTCAAAAATCAAAATCTCAGGAAAACATAACATATTCGTTGGACCACATACTCGCATTTCATGTCATATTCATCTTTCTTTTAGGTTCAAATGCACTGGGGAATTTATGCCAAATCAAATGGAACTGACGTAAAGTTATCCACACTTCTCTTTAGCCTTCATCAGATACTTGAAATCCCATTCAAGAGCTCAAACCTTTGCTTTTTGAAGATTTTTTTTTTTTTTACTTTTTTTCCCTTTGGCACATAATTCTCGAAATTCACTGAAAATTATATTATGCTGCAGCCGTTGCAGTACACTGGAGAAGACGAGAAATCAAGAATAATAAGCTGAAAATAAATGAATTGAATTGTATGAACTGATGAGCATGTACTGAATGAGACAGAGTACCGTCTTCTCTCTCTCTCTGGTTGCCGTTCAGAGAAGATGAAGGTTTTGGATGGATGCGAGGACAAGCATGAACGGCTCTGAATCCATGCCATATTTACTGAAAATGATAATGCATGAAAAAGAATTGGAAATAATGTCCACCGCTCAATTCTTTTGGCTTGATCCTTAGTTTTAATGGCTTGTGTTATCGTCCCCATCACTCTCCTGTCATCATCCTTGACACCTTCTTCTGCGCAATAGATTTGCTCATATGCTCTCACAGTTAACAGAATAATTTAGACTAACAACACGAGGTTAACATTGTAGCATAATTATATGACAATTGGCGGAACATTACAAACAGTCTTTTTTACCCAAAAGAGTATACAATTTTTTCAAATTGGATTTTTAATTTGTGAGGGGTCTATGTGCAATTTTTGCAAACAAATGTAATTACATAGAAGTTATCCCTCAAGTCAATATTATTATTATTATAGCATGTTTATTAGAAAATAATTAGTCCAACCAACCAAACGCAACCACCGATGTCGAAATCCCGCATTTTTCTCTGCACTTTCCGCACGATAATTATTTACCAAGTTGCAGTAAACGACCCCCGGCTACCATCGCAAATCTGTGCTTATTTTTCGTAGAACCCCCTGTTCTTCCTCGAGTATGATTTTATGAAAACAACCCTCCAAAAGTAACAAATGACGAAAGACCTTCTTTCCAAAAGCCATCTTCTTTTTTCTCTCAATGAGTTTTTTGCCACTCTGGTCTCGAGCTAATAAAACAAATATTTCGTGATTAATATTTGTCTATATTTAATTTCAAATATAAATTTCAGAGAGTAAAAAAAATTATTTGTCATAAAATTTTAATTATTTCCCTTTTTCATCCAAAATTAAATGGAATTATCATTTAAATAGAAGATTCGGTATTTTTTAGATAAATGATTATTGTGCATTTCTTTTATTTGGTTATTATCAGGATCTTACCGGTCCTTTTTGCACTTTAAAAAAAGTTTAATTGTAAAAATAAAATATTTTGAACTCTTATATAATAATTAAAAACACAGGTTGTAGTGTGCAAAATTTTGAGGGGGATTAATATAAAAATTACAATAACTGAGGAGGTTAATATGAAAAGTACAATAACTTAGGGAGGTATATGCATATATTTAATCTTCGTTTTTCACGTTTGCCCCTTCGGCTTCCCTGTTTGCCCCTTCGGCTTCCCTCTTCTCTATAAAAGCGAACTAATTCTGAGAGGGTACTCTCCCACGCAGAGGAAGGAAACCCCCTCCGGCGAATTTTCCGGTAATGACTTCGGCTCTGCTTTCCGGCCTCCTCACCGAGATCCTGATACCGGTGGCGGCCGTCATCGGGATCGCGTTCGCTCTGATCCAATGGGTGCTCGTCTCGAAAGTGAAGCTCTCTCCGGAGCCGGCTCAGGCAGGGAACAAGAATGGATACTCCGAGAGGCTTCTCGAGGAGGAGGGGATCAGCGACCATGGCGTCATCGCCAAGTGCGCCGACATCCAGAGCGCCATATCTGAAGGTGAAGGACTTCGCTTTACCGATTCCCAGATCAGGGGATTTTAGCTTAGTTTTGTTTCAGATCTTGTCGTGTTTTGAAGAAAAGTTGCGATTGATTTGTTTGTCTTAGTTCATTTTGGCGCTTTTCTGCTATTTCCTTGGTTATTTTCCTCCTGATTTTGGCTGTTTTTGTGGGAAAAAATTGTCAGTTTCAAGTTATCTTCAAAATTTTAGTTCTCTATAAATGCACGACTCTCGCGGCTTCGTTTACTGCTGAAGCTTTATTTCCCCAAAAGATTTGCACGAAAAATTATCACTTTGGGTTCCGAATTTAAAGTTTGATGAATCAAGTTAATCACTTGGTGGTGTGGTTGATTACTCGGGATTGAATTTTTGTTGTTTTATGAGGAACTTTTTTTTTCCTTAATTGAAAAAAATTACGTTTTTCTATTTTTCAGATACTGAAGTTATGTTTCAATTATTTTTCTATAAAAGTTAGTTTTATTTTATCCGGCATTGACTTGATTCAAAAGCATATATTTAATAAATAGCTATGATTGCTAACTATTAGATTTGATCCAAACTTCTGCTGTATTAGGTGAGTTTTTCTTGTAATTTGCTGAATTGAAGGTTCTTTGAGGAAATTTAATCCATGGTAGTGAAGAAAAACAACTGTGGTATGACTACTAGAAAGGTGGATTTACTGATTATATAGAATGATTCTTTTATGGTTCAGTCATGTCAAGTGTCGTTTTTGCTGTGACCATCCTTGTTGATGCCACCAAAGAATCTGTTGGATCCACTTGATGCTTGAGTAATAGTTGCACTTGTCATGATTTTCTGATTGATTTGATACCTTCATTTGACCTAATAACTGAGAAGTTTATCCTAATACAGTTTTTAGGATTTTTTTTTTTCACGTGCTACAAACAAGTACCATTGGTTAGACTGTTAAAATTAGTTAATTCACGACGGTTGATCCTTCTTGAGAACCGAGCCAAAAATAATGAGATGTGACCTTTTCCCTCGTGAAGCTCATTTTTGGTAGACTCATGGATGCTTGAGGTCCACATGAAACTCAATGGGGACATGCTATGATTGGTTTGGTAAGCTTCTTGTGCTGCAGATCTAAAGCTGGCAATCATATAGGCCAGGAAGCTGGGCAAATCAAATCTGGTAGTCTGTGGATCTTTTTTGTAGACATGTGGCTTTATCATCAGACCTTTAGTGCATTCAACTATTAACTCTCTAGGAACCTGGACTTGTGACATGTTTATAGAATTTATGTCTAGTGACAAAGGTCATCTCAAATAAATTGTTCTTGTTGGTAATCAGAAACATAGGGCATTTGGCTTCAGCTAAACCTAGAAAATATCTGAAATCAAGGTCATGCGATTTCTGTTAATTTTCTTTTCCCTATATTTCCACTTCACTCCTCGAATGTCATAAACATGTTGGCTGGCATGAGGAAGATATATCACTGTATGGGCTGAGTCTGCAAACTGTTATTGAATGAATAATGATCAATTAATTAATTCTTGTTGACAGGTGCTACGTCATTCCTTTTCACTGAATATCAGTATGTTGGAGTTTTTATGGTTGCTTTTGCAATCCTGATCTTCCTTTTTCTTGGCTCTGTGGAGAGCTTCAGCACAAAGAGCCAGCCTTGCACCTATAGCAAGGACGAGACATGCAAGCCTGCACTTGCTAATGCTATCTTTAGCACTGTTTCTTTCTTGCTTGGTGCACTGACATCTGTGGTTTCTGGCTTCCTTGGGATGAAAATTGCAACATATGCCAATGCGAGAACAACCTTAGAAGCAAGGAAGGGTGTAGGCAAGGCTTTTATCACTGCTTTCAGATCCGGTGCAGTGATGGGATTTTTGCTTGCTGCAAATGGGCTTCTAGTGCTTTATATCTCCATCAATCTATTTAAGTTGTACTATGGGGATGACTGGGAAGGTCTCTTTGAGTCTATTACGGGCTATGGCCTTGGTGGGTCCTCCATGGCGCTTTTTGGCAGAGTTGGTGGAGGAATCTATACTAAAGCTGCAGATGTTGGAGCTGATCTTGTTGGGAAGGTTGAGAGGAATATTCCAGAGGATGATCCTAGAAACCCAGCTGTAAGATTCTCTACCTAGAAAATAATCTCTTTGCTGTATTTTCTGTTTATTATCTTTAATCTCAGTTTTCTGACATTTGCTAGCGTTGTTAAATCGTGAATAGTTCCTTAGATGTACACTTTCCTCACTGACACTTTTTCAGGTTATTGCTGACAATGTTGGTGATAATGTTGGGGATATTGCTGGGATGGGGTCAGATCTTTTTGGATCATATGCAGAATCTTCCTGTGCTGCCCTTGTTGTTGCTTCCATTTCATCCTTTGGAATCAACCATGATCTAACAGCTATGCTTTACCCTCTGCTTATTAGCTCTATGGGCATTATTGTTTGTTTAATAACTACTCTTTTTGCCACGGATTTCTTTGAAATAAAGGCAGTGAAGGAGATTGAACCTGCATTGAAGAAGCAGCTCATAATCTCCACTGCTCTTATGACTGTTGGTATTGCAATTGTGAGTTGGGTCGCACTCCCATCATCTTTCACAATATTCAATTTTGGTGTCCAGAAGGGAGTGAAGAACTGGTAAGCCAAATGCAGGAAGATTCTGTCAGAGGCGTTTTTCTTTATTGATTTAGCTTAACACTTATCTCTCAACTCTTGGAACTTGTAGGGAGCTGTTCTTCTGTGTTGCAATTGGTTTATGGGCTGGCCTTGTTATTGGATTTGTCACTGAGTACTACACAAGCAATGCATACAGGTAACTAAGTTTTTTCATTAATATGAAGTTTAAACATCAATTATATTGATAACTCTATTCTCTAGATTTTAAATCCTTATTCATCCCCTTTTTTCAGTCCTGTGCAGGATGTTGCAGATTCCTGCAGAACTGGAGCTGCAACTAATGTTATTTTTGGCCTCGCGTTGGGTTACAAGTCTGTCATTATCCCAATTTTTGCCATTGCTGTCAGCATTTTTGTTAGCTTTAGCCTTGCTGCCATGTATGGTATTGCTGTTGCTGCTCTTGGGATGTTGAGCACTATCGCTACCGGGCTTGCTATTGATGCATATGGTCCCATCAGCGACAATGCTGGAGGAATTGCTGAGATGGCTGGGATGAGCCACAGAATACGTGAGAGAACTGATGCTCTTGATGCTGCAGGAAACACCACTGCAGCTATTGGGAAGGTAAGGCAAATGATTATAGTGGAACTACTGTCGATTTCAATGACATGTCTTTTTGTTAAATTCTGAAGGATGTGAACCTAAGTGTGGATGTTACATTGCTCATGCTGTAAAAACATGTAGAGCTCCAAATGATGGTCACTGGCATTAATGGGTAATAAGCCAAAAAATCAAAGATAAACACTACACTCAGCGAAAATGACATTTTAATGCTTTACTTTTCTCATTTGCATGCATATAAAAACAAATCACAAAATGTAGGCACAGGGTACTTCTCCATTGATTTGTTCACATGCTTGACTCTCATTAGCCGTTTAGGTTTCTAACAATTCAGAATGCCAATACATGCTAAGGTATTGGTATCAAATTTTTTGTCTGGTTGAACTTGAATTAGATTTACGGTTCTCCGGGTACATTTAAACCTTGCATAGGCTTTTAATATACAGGTATGTGTTTTTTCTTTGCAGGGTTTTGCCATTGGTTCAGCTGCCTTGGTTTCCTTGGCACTTTTCGGAGCCTTTGTGAGCCGAGCAGCAATCTCAGCTGTAGATGTTCTAACCCCGAAGGTTTTCATTGGGTTGATTGTTGGTGCCATGCTTCCCTACTGGTTCTCTGCCATGACTATGAAGAGTGTTGGCAGTGCAGCTCTTAAGATGGTGGAGGAGGTCCGCAGGCAGTTCGACACCATCCGTGGTCTCATGGAAGGAGTAGCCAAACCTGACTATGCAACCTGTGTCAAGATCTCCACAGATGCCTCCATCAAGGAGATGATCCCTCCCGGCGCGCTGGTTATGCTGACTCCTCTCATTGTTGGAATCTTCTTTGGAGTCGAAACTTTGTCTGGTGTCCTTGCGGGCGCCCTTGTCTCTGGGGTTCAGGTATGACCTCATTGAATCGTTCAAATTCTATTCTTTGCTTTCACCATGTGTTCTATTTTCCAACAAGTCCTTCCTTGGTGATGCTAATAGATTGCGATTTCTGCTTCCAATACTGGCGGCGCATGGGACAATGCTAAGAAATATATTGAGGTAACCTAGCCCCCTGCCCTCTGCATCTTATGACCGCATCGTTATTCTTTCAATTTTGTTTACCAGGCTGGAGCTTCAGAGCATGCCAGGGTTCTGGGTCCGAAAGGGTCTGATGCACACAAGGCTGCCGTGATTGGCGACACAATTGGCGACCCTCTCAAGGACACGTCAGGGCCTTCTCTGAACATTCTTATCAAGCTCATGGCTGTCGAATCACTTGTGTTCGCCCCCTTCTTCGCTGCCCATGGAGGCCTCCTCTTCAAGTGGCTTTAAGAGGTTGAAGCCAGGAAGATGAGACATCAAATTCCTCCTCTTCTAGCAGCTCCGATCACCTTCGCTTCCACGTCTCCGCCTACCCCTTTCTTATATTTGGACATCTTCCTTCACCCCCTTCTATTCTCCTCCTCCTCCTCCTCCTCCTCAGCAATGTCTGATTTCAGGTTTTTTGTTTCAAGTTGTTGCAGTACGTAGCGGAGCAAGATTGATGATGACGATCCTTCCAATAGATAAAAGGAAATTTTGGTACGTGTTCTGTTCGGATGGTATTTTCTGCCGTATTTCTTTTTGCGTTTGGCTATGCTTCCCCCAAAAGTCAAAACCATTACCAACCCAATTTAAATCTGATCGTCAAATCTGAATCGGATGATCCAAATTTGTTGAGGCCGGTTAACAACAGATTTGGGAGGGTATTTTCGTAAAAATATCTCCAACGAAACCGATCCAACTCGCTTCCGCTCCGTTGGGCTCTACCTCTGCCTCCTCATCCTCTGCTCCACCGCTCATCGGCCACGGCATCGCCCCCTCTCCCTCCTCGCCAGGGCCGCCGGTTCGCTGCCCCTTTCCTCCCTTTCCTTGCCCTCGTCCTCGCCGCCGATCTGCCACACCATCGTCAGGTCTACCGGCCCGCTGCCCCTCTTCTCCCCTCTGTCGTTGCCCTTCTCCTTGCTGTCGATCGGCTACGCCCTCTCCAGGCCCACCAGTCCGCCACCCCTCTCCTCCTCTCCCTCGTTCTCATGGCCGATCGGCCACGCCATTGTAAGGGCCGCCGGCCCGCTGCCCTTCTCCTCTCCCTCTTCACCCTTGTCCTCATCCACCCACCAGCGCACCTGCGCCCCAAGCCAAGGACGACGCCTTGGCCCCATTTTCCTCCATCCACCGGCGCACCTGCGTCGTACAAATGGAGGAAGTAAACGCGGAGAGAAGGGCCAAGGAAACCGGAATGCCTTTCCTCGAAATGAGATTATTGCCTCGAGATCAACATTCCAATGATTATCAGAAAATTCAAGGACGATTTTACCCCTGCTTGTAGACAGTCGGGCACCATTGCTGCCGGATCTATTTCTTTCCATGTGCGGCCAGCCGCGGCCGAACAAGCCAAAACGGACCCAAAGGGACCTTGATGAAAACTGTCCATGGGTAATTTACGAATTTATTGATTATTCGCAAATGATTTAAGCGGAAAATAAATTATTCATTCTATGAACCTCATTATATTAAATAAAAAAATCATTGATATTCTACATAATATTTTTAAAATTAATTTTCCCGTCCCCGCTGGATTATTTTTTACTTCATAAAAAGATCAGAGTTTAATCACCAATCCGACAGTCAGATTTATATCATTACTAACCAAACATCAGAAGCAGATAAACAACAAACAGGCTTGCCTCTTATAAGCAAGAATTACTTGCTAGCTGCTTACGCCAAACTTGGCACCTCCCTGAACCTTAATAATATTTATTTATAATAAAAACAATGATCCACCTCAGGTATAAATATCAACGAAGAGTTGTTTTGGAATCTTGATCCTGAAACTTGTTGTTGTGAGTTTAAAATGTATAATATTCAACATTGTCAATTCAGGAAGATGATTGCTTACTTGTAAAAAGTCGGACATATCTCTGCAATCACCTGGTAACTCTGTATCCCTGAAAAAGGAATATTCAACATTGTCAATTCAGAAACATTTGTACAGTTCATTTTGGATATGGGTTACAAGTTAAGCTACCCTGGATTTCAGGATTAAGAGAAAATCTAAACTTATTACTTTAATCTGCCCAAATAACAAAGAACAAGGAAACCCTAAACCCTTAATTAAAATTCCCAGGGCAAAGAATAACCCAGGATTAAACCACGTGAAATAAAAATGGGTAAAAGTAGCTTAACTTGCACTTAATTCCATGTCCAAACAGCATGCTAACCGAAAAAGCCAATAGACTGTCATCTTTCTCAAGAATTTTCCTCTAAATCAGAAATGGTAATTGGAAATAAGTAACATTGCTGATTTAAAATGGCATTATACCTTAACAGTTTTCAGGAGTTCTTTGGCCTCCTTATTGTTTTTAAAATGATCTCGCACAGGCTGAAAAAGAAAAGGCTCATCACACACACACACACACGCATATATATATAAGCAGAACCAATTTCGGGCATAGTTATAAGAAATATAACAAACCACCCCACCACAAAAAAAAAGAAAAAAAAAAAAGAAAAAAAGATAACAACTAGCTACTAAACATCTCCTTAGAAAAAGCTACTCAAAAGGTTTAGAAGTCATGCAAGAACTAGGATGAGAGTAGCCTATCAATTGGAGTAAATTTGAAATAAAGTTTACAGGACCTGACAGAAACAAACAAGATGCTAACTGCCTACCACAGGCAATGATGTTGTACAGAATAGCTGCAAATGGGGTAAAATAAAGCTCACACAAGCTCAATCAAAGTGTTCATTTATGAATATCTTACCTAGAATAAGTTTAGTACTTCAACAATAATAAACAACAAAAAAGAAGTCAAGAAAAATTTACAGGAGAGCATATCTGAGCATATTACCTGCAATATCTGATTCAGTGCTTTTGAGAGTGCAGGCTTCAGATCACCTGGGTGCAATGCACCAATTTCATAATCCAAAATTAGTTCCTCCATGCTTGCATAAGATCTGGGTACATAAGATTTGAATATAAGACCAATTAGCATTAAATCAGAGAAAAATTTAAAACTAACAAGTAGAAGAGATTGCCGAAACAAATAATAGGTCAAAGAACTGAAATAACTAAATGAAAGTGCAAGAATCTGTCAAAAAAACATAAAATATAATACTTAAATTAGATGTCCATTAGGTTAGAAAGAATAAGAATCCAACAAGGATGCTATTTAGGAGTTTTAACAATGAATTCATAATTAGAGATTTACAAATTAGAACCTGGAATTGGATTAGAGTCAGAAGCTTAGATGAAAGAAATGAAGCAGGGCATGTAAAGTGCATGTGACGAATGCCTTAAAGAACAATTACTTCAACAAACACAACTAGATAGCGTAAACAAACAATAGGCATCAGCTCAAAGCACTCACTTGTTTCCCCCATTTTCTGGCAATCGCACTACCTCAAAAGAGCCAAACCATGGGATGACAATGTATTTAATGTACTCTAGACAGGGATTTCCTTCTACAACTTTTGGTGGGCAGTAAGCTTTCTTTATCTTAACATTCACTTCAGCCTGTAACAGAAAGCAATGACAAATTAAATGGTTACAAAGCCAAAGCCAAACAATGGAGGCAAAAAAGATCAATTACTAGAAAAGATTTGGACAAAAAAAATAACAAGTTCAGAATTATAGGATAAACCAGAGTGTAATGTTTCTTTGAATTGCAGACATTTTCAACGATCATTATAAAACTTGACCAAAAATGTACAGATTTTACACAAAACACAAGTGCCAGCCTTCTTTTGTAGTTCTCAAATAGGCTTAAAATCAGGTTCAACAGGCTCATGTTATTGAAGTTTCCCCATGACAATTAGTACAAATTATCTCATTTTGATCAAGTTCTTTGCTCATAGACATCCATTTGGTCCATTCGCAAATTTTATATTCATAACTTCTGAGCTTAATTTTGTGATGATGAACATAGATGACAAATTATCTGGAGAGCCTAGCTCAAGCACAATAACATTTTTTGGAGCTGAATGAAAAACGCAAATAAGTTTAAATACTAAATAATATGAGGTAACAAAATTTGCTCTTTCCAGGGTAAATACCTCCTCATCTTCCATATAGATGGCTGAAGATGGATCACTCTTAGACATCTTCTCCTGTCCCTGCTGTAATCCAGGAAGCATGTCTAAAGGTCATTTCTGTTACGGGCAAGCATTTTTTTATCTCCATCTACGAAAAACAAATACAGGATTATTGTAGTGAAAACTACCATATAAGGATACTACCATATAAGGATACGGTGTGACAAAATGACAGGCTTGTTTTTTCTTTTGATGTCATCACAATACTCCCTTGCAAGAACATTTACTTTCCTTTGATCCATGCCTAACTGGCAGATATCAGCCTGCAAAATGAACAAAATTAAACATGGTTATGCAAGGACATAGTTGCACGGAAGCAAGAGTTTTTTATTTTTAACTAATATAGATATTACCTTGTAATTGTACAATAAGATAAGGAAGTCAAAGTGCCTTGGCACATGACCCCCCTGAGCTTTCACAATTTTATTTTTAATAGCCATTACTTTAGTAGTTAGTATTTTGGCCCCCTTTAAAATTATATCATTTTTATTTCGAATCACTTACTCTAGTCTAAACTCTTCATTGAACAAATTTCTTATATTTGATATATATATAATATTAAAATCACTACATATGGGGCTTATTTACATTGATCATATACATAATATATTAGTAACTTGGGATCCATTCTATAAAATGTCATGTGTGTCTAGCAAAGTGCATATGTAGGTAATAATCACTTTTTAGACAAGTGTAGACATAAAAGAAGAATAGTGTGTTTTGCATCCCTTTGGTTTCGGGTCAAGATGAGCTCTGCCTTTCTCTCCAGCCAACTTACAACTTGCATGCTCCACATTGAGAGGTGCCCGTTCGAGAATACCCGAGGGAGGAAGCTCATATGACTACGTTAGATATTTTTTTCTTGTGAAGAAGAAAACGAGGTTGGGAGGAGATGGACAGAAGTGACATGGATCACATGTGTGGGTGCTGAAGGAGAATGGAGGAGAAGAGTAGAGAGCCCCTCTTGCGTCTAGACCTCACCTAAAAGGGGGTGTGGAACTTGACCCCTGGTTTGGGTAAGCCTAAAATGAGTTTCCTGATAGGTTAACCTAGTAATGGTTCTTTTTATTTGCCTTTGCATACCACAGCATGGCAATCCTTCATCACATAACGAGAGGTGGAGTATAAAATAATTATTGCAATGGAGGACCAATTTCTAGAATGTCACGCCGGTGTAACAAAATGAACTGAACCTTGGTGGCTCAGCAAGGTTAATGAGATGACTCTCCTTTATTGGCATGATAGTTCGAGCAACTGTAGCCCCAAATTTGGGGCTGTAAGACGTCCTCCCAAGGAAAATGTTGTAGCTCAGGACTGACAAGGTTTGTCCAGACTATGGAAGTGTGATCCCTTATCCTGAGTTTGTCCCTTGGGAGCCAACAGGAGAGGCTTGACAAATTAAGAAGTCCAACCCTAGTCCAAGCACCCCAATTTAGGTGACTTGATATTTGGGTCACCCAATTGGTTCATCTTGACACATCAGTGTGCATAAATAGATAGCTTGGGGGAGGTCTAACATGTCAATAGGATTTTTGGCTAGTTAAGTTTAATTAACCTGTAGTAACTAGTTAGTTACACCCTTAACTTCTCACAAAACGGAGCCTTAGAAAATATATGGTCTTGATTTTGTAAATTGTTAAAGTTAGTTAAGCAGTGTATAAGTGTAATCATTATATTTTCATCCAATCTCAACCACAAAAAATATAATAATTGCAGTTATACATATCTTTTAACCAATTTTAACTTTTTACCAAATTAAGCCATAGTAAATTAGTTGATGCCCATTCCAGCCAGGTTCAGATCCTGTTCGAACAGTCAAACTTCATGGTAGAGAATCCTGCACGAATCCAACTATACAAATTGAATCTCGAAGTTGAAGTGCCACCCCGGCTAGTATATTATCCAACCCCACATTAGTAGTATCCAACCCATATCATGTCATAAAGCTGTTCTTATATAACATAACACAAATTTAGGTAGAGGAGAACCTTCAGAAAAAATATATCAGCACACTGCATGCATGGGTAGAAAATTTGTGCAGCAGTCAACTCATCTTGCTCACTCCGACCCATTATCTGACTACACCTGCAGGATTAACTAATTATTAGCTCTATGTCATAGGCAAGAACACTCCAGTAATTTGAAAACATTATAGGACAGAATCAGCTTTAGGAATGACTTTGAATATAGTAGCATGTAACATGCTGAGGATATGACTACATACACACCTTGTAATCCGAGGAAGTGTGTTTCTTCTAGCTATATCCATTACAAGAGGCCAATATTCATGTGCTCGAGAATTAATTTCTTCCGATGACCATAAAAACACAACCCTGTCAAGCTGCATTCCAACAGCCTTCCATATCTCAATTAGGTAACGTCCCACAGTTTGTATTTTCTTAAGATCACCCCCCATCTTATTGTTTAGCTGAGCAAACCAATCTGCAACCCATATTTTCACAATGCATCCAGCTGACGTTAATTTGTTCACATTAATTGCCTTCATGACCCCCTGGTGATAAATTAAAAAAAAAGTTAAATTACAGAAAATAATTGGAAACAATCCTCCACACAGCAATAATTTAAACAAGTTCCCAAATAGTTGAGACCACCAAATGAATAGCCCTAGAAGCAGTTTGCATCTAAGAAATATCTTTGACAATTCCCCTAATGTTGCTAGACACACGTCAATGCACTTAATCGTCAAGAAAAGTGAAAAAAAATCGAAGCACAAATAATAGTTCAAGTACTAGATATCTTGACTCAAAGTTCAAAAACAGCACATCAGGATTGAGAAAAAAGCAACTGCAACAGTTTATCAAGCACAACGAGGGCAAGACAAGGACCTGGGCGATGTGCATCCTCCCCGACGGCTCGAACCCATCATAACAGATCGGATTCACCTTCTTTGCCAGCAGGTTTTTCAGTTCCTCCTCCTGGATGCACTCGTCTCCGATGCTCCTTACCAGCTGGTACTTCTCCTCCGCCATCATCGTCCTGCGGATCGGAACGGATCCCTTATCAATGAAAATTACCAAAAAAAATGAAAGAAAAACAAGGGTTTAGTAGGTGAATTTCGAGAAAATTACTTGGGGGAGCTGGATTCTAGAGCTGGATCGAGAGTAAGAGAATCCATGGCGGCGGATGAGCGCGGAGACTCCGCCATATCGCCGGGCAGAGATCCACACGTAAGACAGATCCCTAGTCTGGCACTACTTATAGCGATTAATTTGCAATTGACCCCTAAACTCTTATATTATTGAGGAATATCCACGAAATTTTCTAGGAATTTAGTAAAAACCCCTTATATTTTCACGTATTGTTGGAAAAACCCTGAGTTTGTCAAACTTTGCAGAAAAACCTTTCTTTTGCCTAATATTTTCAAATTTTGGGTTTTAAGTTGAAAACAAAACTTTTATGGGGCAAAGTTAAAAAAGAAGAGGAATTCGTGAATTCAAAAAGGGTACCGAACAAAAAGAACCGTCCTGCTGAAAAGCACCAAAGCTCCGCACAGCTTCTTCTTCTTCGGATGCTGCCACCAGAGATTTTTAGGGTTCGTTCTATTTCTCCTTCCTTTTCTTTTAAATCAACCAAAAAACAGAGCCTCTCAGGTAATAATTCTTCATCACTGTTTTTTCTTTGCTCGAGAAGCTTTGCTGGAAGCTGGTGGTTGGAGCAGCAAGAGTTTTTCGTTGCGTAGTTTTGATGGCCTTCATCCTCTTGAAAGTTAAAGGTAAAACCTTGCAAGTTCAGATTTTTGTGTCAAAACTAGTAAATTTGTGCACAGTTTACATGGTAAAAAATCCACTTTGTTGATGTTTCTGATCATACAAGTTCAGGTTGATCGAGGTGGGCGCCAGGCAATGGAGAGGAGTTTGGAAGAACCAGGCAAGAACAAGGTGCAGGGAAGGTGCTTGAGGAAATGTGTTTCTTCGAGGAGCAGGGCTGAGCAGAGAGCAGGAAAAGAGCCGCAGGAAGAACATTTGTTTTCAAATCCCACAAGAAAAGGTGAACAGATGGGAAGCCGTACAAATTCAGGAAGTCAAGGTAGAACGCTTCAGAGAGACTTGGTTCAGAACCTCAATATGAAACTGAAGATGCTTGAAGAAGATAACAGGATAATGAAGAAAGCTCTTCTGGGATATGTGGAAGAGAGGACAGTGCTGATGAAGGAGGTGACCCAAAAGTTTCAGAACATAAGAGAAAATAGAATTAAATCAGAAAGTGAAGCTGGTTTGCTAGTGGATCCTTCATCGAGATCTTACAAGGTGAGCTATAGGCACTTTTAGAAGAGAAGCTTTCTGAATCTCTGATTCATCAGTTCATTTTTTCAACTATATCTCTTTTCACCCGTGTACTTCTGCCTTGTCTTTCAATTTCAGCATCTGAATTGTAACAGGACATTAAATTCAAAAACCATGCAGGACAGAAGAAAGGCAATTGGTTTATCAGTATTACTGCAGCAAGATTCGACTCCACCACTGGTTTTCAGAGACACCAAGATCAATTATAACTCTTCCCCGAATCTAACAAGGATTTGTAAGATCGTTACAACGTACTAGCTGTTGTTCAGATTGGATTTTTCTTCCTTTTTTTTAAGTAACACATTTGTAGTTTGTTTTTGTGATGAAAATCTGTATGAATCACTGCAATGCATATAAATCAGAAACATTAATATTAACACCTTTGTGCTTGCAGTCATTATTCGGGAAGACATTCTCAGTCCGGTCCAGGGTATTTCTCATTGCTCTGATCTCGAGGCATGTTTGTGGTGGATGTGTCCTTTGCGATGGGAAAAGAACGCCAAATTTCCGCGTCGCGTGGCCGTCTTCAATCTTCACAAAATAAAGAAATAGAATGAAAACCATTTCACCCACGAACTCTTATACCAACTCCAATCTTATGGAGACTAAAGAGTCTACTTTGCCCTTCAAAAGAGGTTGCTGTGCAAATTACAAAATTTTGTCTGTTTATGCGTTTTTGTGATTCATAGTGCTTTATGGTTTATGTATGACAGGTCGAAAATTACACAAGCGTCGCCGTAATCGAACGGCCACAAGGAAAGCGCGGGGATGGAGGCGAGATTAAGCCTGCGATCTGACCGTTGGATCACAATCCGACGTCCCTCGCTTCCTCCCCCGTCCCGCCGGAGCTCGCCGGATCGCCGGCGGCTATTACTAGCATTTCGCTGGCGGCTGGAGTTCAGGATCTCGTCAGGGTTCAAGGGAAAGGAGATCGAGGCGGTCTCAGAGCAAGACAAGAGTGGAGTTCTCACTCGTTTGAGTGAAGATGGGGATCGAGGGGTTAGGTATTCGAAGGAGGAAGAGCAAAAAGGAGAGGAGTTGCTGGAAGGCGGCCACCAGTGGTCGTGGCCGCCATGGAAGGGTTGGCCGCACAGATATAAGGTTATTGGCGCCACTTCTCTTGCCTTCTTAATCTGCAACATGGACAAGGCATTGAGGTTTTCGAGAAAAAAATTTCACTTCGGGATTTCTCGATGTCACAACTGTTTTCTGGTATTGAAATCAACTGAAATCTTTGATTTTGGAGCAATTGTGAATGCAATTCTGATTATTAACCGAAAGCTTTGACTTGGAGCAATTGTGAATGTAAGTCTGATTATTTAGGTGAGGGGTTGTTGCCTGTTGTACATGATGCTTGGTAGTCATGACTTGCTGATCATTGATAGATTGAAATACATATGCTATGTCCTGTCAATGCTGATGAACACATTTGGTCTGGCTTTGTTTAATATTGCGCACTGTCCAATCTCTAAATATAGGGATGAGTATTTTTGCTGATTTTTTTGTGGGGCTACATTCAAAGAAGGTTATGTGATCGTGAGGTTTCACACTGATGCATTCAATGGCCATCGATGGGTATTTGAACTAGAACAGGGATTTATTATGATCCAGATATCAGACTGATTTACCGGCTGGGCTTACCTCTGGTTTCAAACTTTGGTCTATCGTGTCTTTGTTGTAGGTCTCCATTCTCCCTCCATTAGGATCAATTATTGCTGCCTCCATCACTGCACCGTTTGCAGACAATTTGATCTCAAATGGAGTTGAAACTACAACAGTATGTCAACATATGTTCTGTGCATATTCCACATTCTATTACCAATGGCTGTTTAAACCCCTAATTGCTCTATAGCTTTCATATGCAGGTGCAAAAAATTTTCCAAACAATAGCCTTTTTATCTCCAGCATTGTGCGTGACACTTTCTTCTTTACATCTAGGACTGGCACCTTGGGAAATTGTTGCAATTCTTACTGGTGGTTGGGCTCTCTCTAGCCTTGCCTTGTCAGGTGTGGCTTTAAAACTTAAATTTGTTAGTTAAGCTACTATTTCCATACCTGCTGAAAATTAGTTCAGGACGCAGTTGAATGTCACTGCAGGACTTTATTGTACCCATCAAGATGTTTCTCCTGAATATGCTAGTGTACTTCTGCTATGTCCAGAAAATCTTTGGTTCTTTCCCTATTTATATTTTCTTCAAAGTCATTATCTTTAAAGTTGGTTTCTTGTATGCTTAGATGCCAAGTGAAGATAGAGTTGATAATAAGGAAATTTTGAAACTGAAAATGAGCAAATTTCATGTCATTCAATTTTGATTTATTTTAGTCTGTGCCAGTGTAGCCTATTGTTTTCTGAAAAGCTTCATAACTTCATGGATGATGAGAAGGGATGATTCCATTTCTTGGCACAGGGCATCCCAAACACAGTAGACTCTGTACCCGGAATAGTTGGTGTCGCACTCACTGGATACCTTCTTGATTCAAGCCATTCTTGTAGTGTGAGTAAAATAAGAAGAAGTTATGTTCCTTTTCATTTCCGTGGCATCTCCATGATTCCACTTGCTTGCTATGATGCAGTTATCCCGGTTCGCGCCATCCATCTTCTTTTATTAACTGGCACAGCTGTCTGGTTGGCCTTTGCCAGCAGTAAACCTCAGAACTTCTCCAAGATAGAATGAAAAACATTTGGGGTTTCCTTAAGCCTGGCCACAAAGAACGCCATTAAGGATTCAACAAAGGAGATGCAACTTATTTCAAGCTTTGAAGGTGGATGCAGGAAAATTAGTGATGGAAGAAGCAGAGGAAAATGTGGCTAATGTCCAAGTCATGATGTGATAGCTTCTGAATGTAATATCTTAACCTTTGTATATAGGAGGGAATTAGGGAGATCAAATTCTTGATACACACATGGTTCATAGCTTTTGAATAGGAAATGGATTGTACTAGAGTTAATTAGTTGGCAAATGATGTTATTGGTTCGTACAGTTTATGCATTTTGGCAGATTTTTAGCATATAATTGCATATAAATTCGCTATGATCTCCACATTAGCATATAGCTTCTCAAATTTTGCAGTCTATTGTGTTGCATTACACTGCTAATGCCCCTTGCTATCCTCAAGATTTTGCAGATTGCTATTTGAGAAGGACTCCTTCAATTTTGAACTGTTTTGCCAGTGAATTAGTAGTATATTTGAGAATATTCCTAGGCATTTGAGTCCTTGCTGAAATAAAACTGGAAAAAAAACTGTGAAAATGAAGTCTACTAGATCATTATTTTTTGGGTTTATTGCAAATACCTCCCTGCAATAGTGGAATGTTTTCTACTTGTAAAAAACTCCCTGGCTTTCTGAAATTGCTATGGCTCCTTGGAATCCCTGGATATTGCAGCCCCACAGCTCTCGCTCTCTGATCGGCAAAGATGCTCCGCAGAAAGCCTTCGAAAATCGAAGTCAAAGCCGAGGACAAGCACGAGCTCGAAGAAGCCATCCGCCTCCGCTCGCTAAACCCTAACCCTAACCCTAATCCTAATCCGAAGCCCAGCCCCACTCCGACCTCCCTCCTCGTCGACCGCCTCGACCCCGCCCCCCTCGATCCCTCCTCCAAGGCCCACCGCGTCGACCTCTGATAGAAGTCGAGGTCAAGCTCCGGCTCCTCGATGCCGCCTCCCACCGGCGCCTCTCCGACGCCCTCGCCCCCGCCACGTCCGCACCCACCTCCAGGAGAACCTCTCCTACGACTGCGCCGCCGGCGAGCTCTCCTCCCGCTTGGCTGTCCTTCGCCTCCGATTCTACGACGGCGACTCCGCTGCGTCATCGCCCTCAAAGTCAAGGCCCGACTCTCCGGCTGTCTCGGCCGCGTGGAGGAGCTCGAGGAGGATATCGAGCACCAACTCTGCCGCGCCTGCACTGTCCAGCCCTGGCGCCTGGCGACCCTGGCGGGGACTTGCGGCATCATGAAGAAGGTCGTGGATGAACTTGGGATGGGGGGAAAGGAAGCAAAGGCGGGGAATTTCGTGTGACTGGGGAGTTTCAAGAACGTGAGGGCGGTGTATGGGTGGGATGGTGGACTGGTGCTAGATCTGGACGAGACGCAGTATGAGTTCGGGACGAGCTACGAGTTGGAGTGCGAGACTACGGAGCCGGAGAAGGCCAAGGAGTTTGCTGGAGAAGTTCTTGCAGGAAATCGGGTGCCGTACAAGTGCTCAAGAGGCCTCCAAGTTTGCAGTTTTTCGCGCTGGAAAGCTCTTGCCTTGAATGAGTTGGTGAGTTTTTAACTTTTTTGCATCATAAGTATTGTTCTTCCGGATTATTGATCCAAATGTGATTAAATTATGGATTGGATTGAGTGTTTGACGACTACTTGCGGTTCGAAGTGTTAACTGTTTGACATTGATATGAACATTAATCTTGTGATGAATAGGTCTCAGCACAACAATTGTTGATTGATATGAATCTTAATCTTGTGATGAATAGCTGTCAGCACAAAAACTTGTTGATTGGCAAGTTGGTAATGCTGAAAGCGCATTGCCTTGTGAAGTTCATTTCCAGCAACTTGCACGCACGCACCCTGCCTGATTTTCACTTAATTTTTTTTCTCGCTGCAGTTCAATGCAATATGTATGTTAGAATTCAAGATAATGTGTTGCAATCTATTTCTTCCATGATAAATTGAAAAGCCATATAGTAAATTGTAACCAACCATATTAGACTTGTGAAAATTCTTCTCCTTGAACTTTGTGATCTATATCGAACCCTGCTAGATCACAGCTGATTGATCCAACAAACTGCTCAAATATCATTTTTGTGAAATGTGTTTACAAGGTGGCATGTTGCAAAAATTGATGCTGTTCCTTCTCTATTTGGAGTTATCGGTTAGGTAAAAGTGAAAACTTGCTGTATTCAGTGAGTGGTTTTGCATTTTGTGGAATATAATTCTAACCCATTCTTTTCATACATTGTTTCTTGTTCATGCTTTGACTAGCATTTACATTAACTTTAATTAAAGCTATTAAATGATCTGAAAAATGAAAAATAATGGACTAGTCTTACAAAAATATGCACTAGCCTCTTGATTGAATCCTAATTTTTTTGTGAAAGTGCACTATGTAATGTGAGAGATTTGAAGTTACAACTTTTTAGCAGATCATGTTATATTCCCACCATGCATAAAGTCAGACTCACAAAGATTATGTGCAACCAATGCAAGAAAACATGTAGCATGAATTAATTTGGTTCTGATTATTCAATACAGATCTTGAGAGCTTTTGAATGATTTTTTTCTTCTTCCTCGATCATATTGTGCTGTCTTGAAAGGTTCTTTTAGAACTACTATAAATTGCCAATATAGAAGGCATGAGCCGTGGGGAACATTATGAACTGAACCTCTGTTAATTTAATTTAAAGCTGTTTGGAACAAGATCTTTTGACTCTGACCAAAGATGAGTCCAAATATTTATTTGCCATCTGAAATGAACAGCTGAAAGAAATTAGCATTTTTATCCACAGCTGCGACTTCAAGATGAGAGCTTATTTTAATTTTAGGACTTTTTACTTACAACGTCCCAAGATTTGTTTTATTTATCTAAAATTTCTTGTGATTTTAGTATTTATCTATACCATCTTCCTTTTGAAATTTATTATTTACAATTCCTTATTGTTATTTAATCAAAAAAATTTTTAAAAATTTTACTTTTATCCTCTGTAATTTTATAATTAAACTTCTTAAAATTCTTAACTTCTTACTCTCTATTCTTTTTTTCAAATATTTACAAATAAATTCTTAAGTAAATTTTAAATTATAATTTTCATATTTATACATTTACAAATAAATTCATTGAATATTTGTTTATAGATAAGTTCAAATTTTAATTTTTTAAAATAAAAAGTTATAAAAAAGGATCTTGAATATTTTAAATTTTTTACAAATAAATGCTATATAAAAATTAAAATTATAAATTTGATATTCATACATTTACAAATAGACTATTTGAATATTTTTATTTATTCATAAGTCCAAATTTTATTATTTTTTAATAAAATTTTACAATATTGAAGGTTTTAAAACTTCAAATTATAAATTATAAATTTAATATTTGTACATTTATAAATAAACCACTTAAATATTTTTTTTATAAACAAGCACAAAAATTATTTTTTTAAAAAAAAATTTTACAAAAAAAATATTGAAGGTTTTAAAATTTAAAATTTAAAATTATAAGTTTATTATTTGTACATTTATAAATAGGCTACTTGAATATTTTTATTTATAAATAATTTCAAAGTTTATCATTTTTTAAATAAAATTTTACAAAAAAAAAATTTAATCTTAAAATTTTAAATTACACATTTGATATTTATATATTTACAAATAGACTCTTCAAATATTTTTATTTATAAATAAGTCTAAGTTTTAATATAAATTTTCTTAAAAATTAACATGAAAAATTGAGCATTTCTTGGAATAACATCATAAGTAATATAAACAAATATTAAACTTATAATTTAAAATTTTAAGTTTTAAAACCTTCAATGTCTTTTTTTGTAAAATTTATTTTAAAAATAATAAATTTGGGCTTATTTATAAATAAAAAATCAAAAGAGCCTATTTGTAAATTATCAAAAAAAAAAATAAACCTTATGATTTAAAATTTTAAATTTTAAAACCTTAATGTCTTTTTTATAAAATTTAATTTAAAAATCATAAATTTAGATTTCAATTGCTCAATTTATTTGTAAATACATTTAAAACTTTTTTTATAACCCTTGAATTTTAAATTTTACGTTTTAAAACCTTCAATATTTTAAAATTTTATTAATTTGTAATTTAATTTTATGGAGGATTTATTTGTAAAAAATTTAAAATATTTAAGGTCATTTTTGTGAACTTTTATTTAAAAAATATTAAAATGTAGATTTATTTATAAATAAAATCATTCAAAGGGGTGTATTTGTAAATATATGAATATTAAATGTATAATTTAAAATTTAATTAAGGATTTATTTGTAAACATTTGGGAGAAATAGTAAATGATAAAAAGTTAAGAATTTTAAAGGATTTAGTTATAAAATTGTAAAATATAAAAATAAAATTTTTGAAATTTTTTTTAATTAAATAACAATTAAAGAATTGTAGATAATAAATTTCAAAAATAAAAAATACTAGTAAATATTAAAATTACATATAATTTTTTTGATAAATAAAGCACATTTTGAAAGTTGTAGGTAAAAAGTCTTTAGTTTTCTTTGTATGTATCCCGAGTGGAGATAGGCTCAAAGCGCATGTAGATTGTTATCGTGTATATGTCTATGAGAAAATGGATTTTTTGTGTGCACATCAAAGAGACTGTATTTGTATGATTCCATTGTAGCACATGCAACTCTGCAAGAGCTTCTCTGTTGTGTTTCGTTTTTTTTTTAGTGGAAAAGAAATACAAAGAGTATCCCTTAGCAATTTCTTTCAGCATCACACACGAGATTGTACTTGTTTTCACCAAGATGCATCTGCACGAGGCTCATTCAAGTAGTGAACAGGGATCTATTTTCGACTCGCGTGGCACTCTTGCTGTTGTCACTCCGTGTTAAGAGTTGTATTTCCTTTTATGTGAGCAATAAAAGGTTGACAAGATTGTTGTACTTCTCTTCTCCTCTATACTCTTGTGGGCTTGTGCGAGTTTAACGGGCTGAGGTAGGCGAACTTTGGCGCCATCACGGGTAAAATTTCAGGGTAGAAATTCGCCGGTGTGACAGCTGTCCAAGCAGGACCGTGGGCTTGTGGCAAACTGATCCAGGATTTTCGCTGGAAGTGTCGTGATTAGGACTGTGTATTTAGTTTAAAATAAATGGAACCAAATCAAATATTATAAAAATTGAATTAAAATCGAACTGAAATATTCGATTATTTGGTTTAAATCGATTTTTTTTTTTAATTTAAATTTAATTATATTTAAATTAAAATAAAAAATCAAAATCAAAATTAATATTGTGTATTTATATATAATATATAATTTGGTTCGGTTCAATTTTTACGATTTTTTCAAATTAAAAATCGAAACCAAAACTGAATTTTAAATTTTTTATTTTTCAAAATCGAATCGAATCAAAAACCGAATAATCTAAACTCAATTAATTATTTGACTTTGATTCGATCAATTTACTCGGTTTGAATCGAATAGTGCACGGTTCTAATCGGGGCAGACAAATTTTGGTTGAGCATCGCTTTCAAATAGCATTGCTATTTTAGGCACAAATGGAAGACAGACTCGGTCCTACCGCGTTTGACATTTGGAATCGCAAGCAATGATGCCCGTCCGAGCTGTAGCATCCAAACTCATAACAAAGACGCAAGAATGAGTCCAGAGAAAGGCAAAAAAAAAAAAAAAAAAAAAAAAAGCCCGAAAAACGCCAGGAACACCGCATCCGGTTGGCCCGGAATCCGGCCTCTTCGAGCACGGAATGTGTCATGTTCCGATCCGATGACAGCTTAAACGGTGCAGACACCAGGAACACCGCATCCGGTTGGCCCGGAATGCCGGCCTTTGCGAGCGCAGAGTGTTGTCGTGTTCCGATCCGATGACAGCTTAAACGGTGTATTGAGTACATCACCTCGACTGTTTTGTTTCGTTGCTCCTGCATCCTGCCTCAAATCTATCTTCATCCACGTCTCCTGCGTTTCGGACTCACTTTGCTGCAAGGAGATAATTTTTTTTTAATTAAATTATTAAATTCATGATTGGATATGACGAGAATGTGCGCGACACTTTCAATGCAACAGAGTATATATATAAATATTTTCTCTCGAGATTGTCAATCCTTAAGAAGGCAATCTTCCCAATAATCCTACCCTCTCAACCATTGCCTTAAATTTCCTCAGAGTTTTATGTAAATATGGTGAAATCAGAGGTTATTTATGAAAAAAATAGTTTTGAAAATAGAGGTTTTTTTTCATAAATAACAGAATAAGACATCTATCTTGAAGAAAACATTTTTTAAAAAGAAAAATAAAAAAAAGGGAGAAAATAAATAGCCAAAAGTAACAACAGTTTTCCGAAAATGCCCCTTTCGGTCAATATCCGTCAGCCATTCCAAACTATCGTCTCTTCCCGTTTCTCTGATATTTCCCAATCCAACATCTTGATCCCTCCCTCACGCCTCCGCCCCGGCGGTCGGCCCTCCTCATCCTTCCCAATGGCGTCGGAGATCGAGGTCGTCGATGAGGCCGGCGGCTCCGTCCCCCCTGCGGCGGAGACGGCGGAGGAGGAGGCCCTGAGGAACGACGTTTACACGGCCGCGGCCTACGGGGATCTCGAGAAGCTGCAGCGCCTCGTCGAGCACGAAGGCTGCTCCGTGTCGGAGCCCGATGGCTCCGGCTACTACGCCCTCCAGTGGGCGGCCCTCAATGACCGCGCCTCGGCCGCCCAGTACATCATCGAGGTCTTTTTCTTCTTCCTATTTCTCTCTCCTCCTCCTCCTCCTCCTCCTCCTCCTGTAGATTGGTTTCGAGGGGAAGTTGACCTTTTGGGCCATTTATTGTTCCTGTATTTGGGCTTTACTGGAAGAGAAAGGCGTCCTTCAGTGTTTAGCCTAGCGTTTAATTTGCAATTATGCGGAGAAAAATCCAAATTGCAATGTGCTTTTGGGTGTTCTATCGAAAAATTTTGGACAAGTGCCGCTGTTTCTTTAATTTCTAATGATTAGGAGAGATTTCAGCAGTCTAGTTCTTAATAGAATGCATATTCCAGTTTGGTAGTCTAAATTCAAATCGAATTACTGCAATGTTGGATCCCGTCATCCGTCGTGCCGATCGGTACCAACACGCGCCGCCACCCTCATGACGGCTTACCACATTGTTTGATTGACCTTTTTGGCCTGCGATTCCCGTTTATTTCTTGGTGAAGCGAAAGGGGCCTCCGTCAACTTGGGAATGTTCTATCCTTTCTAGATCAGCATTAGTTCCAACGGACCTGGAGCAGGAAATCGCAACGATTCTAATATGTACATTTTCTTTGTCGTTATTTCAACAGCATGGAGGAAACGTGAATGCTGCAGATCACACGGGGCAGACAGCACTCCATTGGAGCGCTGTTCGTGGTCATATTCAGGTTGCGAAGCTCCTACTGAAACATGGTGCCCATGTTAATGCTACAGATTTGTATGGTTATCAGGTTTGCTGGATGCCCATGTTTTATTTTCCCCTTATTTTTGGGTTGATCCTGTTCCAATGGGCACTGCTAGTTGGCTTTGGGTTATCTCTGCCGACATGAACCATGATGCTTTATTTAACTTCACGTTCTTGTAGACCACGCATGTTGCAGCTCAATATGGTCAGACAGCTTTCGTATATCATATTGTGACAAAATGGAATGCTGATCCTGATGTCCCTGATAATGATGGAAGAAGCCCACTCCACTGGTATGAACTGCTGCTCCTTTATTGTATTGGATGCATATTTGGCACTTTGAACCAGCTTTCTTGTTATAGCATTTTATCACTAAGTCCAAAGTTCGCTATCTCACCATCTTTGTACTCTAAATTAGAAGATTTTATCAATAATGATCTCATTTCTGAGAATGACAAATGCAATGTATTTTCTCTGCCAGTTATTCTGTAAAGGATAACTTGAATGACTTGTTGCAAAATTCTTGAGTTTGTAGGGCTGCCTACAAGGGCTTTGCTGATTGCATACGTCTTCTACTATTTCTAGATGCATATAGGGGCCGGCAAGATAAAGAGGGTAATGATTCCTATTGTTAACATGATTATTTATTTTTAATAATCCTGGAACAATTTTCTTTAGCAGAACAAAATCACTTTTTGATACTCATGCCTTGTATGTCTTTTATTAGGTTGCACTCCTCTTCATTGGGCTGCTATTAGGGGGAATTTGGAGGCATGCACAGTCTTGGTTCAAGCAGGTAAAAAGGAGGACCTAATGGTAACAGACAACGCTGGATTTACTCCAGCTCAGCTGGCTTCAGATAAGAATCATCGGCAAGTTGCTTTTTTCCTCGTAAGTATTCTTTGTCTGAAGCTATTTGTTTATTTATTTTTTCTGGCCAATTTACTTGGGTAGTTAAATTGTTTATTTTGAAATCATTGCATCGGGTGGTGGTTGTTATCAGTTTGCTATGCTGCCTATATATTCTTTCCTTCCAGGAAAAATTTGGAAAGAGAATGTTGAAATCCTCAAATAAGGGATAAACACTGATTGGTTCAATTTATTATCCTTATGGACTCTCCTCCTTGTTTCATGCTTTCGCCCTCAAACTATTTTTTTTAAAGGAGAAAACCACAATAAAACACATTATAGGAGGCCTCTACTGCTCATTGGTTTTTGAAAAGTGCAAGAGAATAGATTTTCAGCAGGATTAATATCAAGTTTTGGCTGTTAATTCTTCATCCTGGCTGTGCAACTTCATCAAGATCCACACACATCACCACTAATCCCTTGAACTTATCTGTGGCCTAGGCTTGAGAAAAGGTTGTTCCTGAACCACTTTGCACTATGCTAGTGAAAGTAGTCCAATTGCACATGGATGCCAAACAAGGCATATCAGCTGCCATAAGATGCTAGCAATTATTTCCTGAAATGAAAGTTTAGTCAAACCTAATTTTATACATCTAGTATCACTTGCATCAGATACTTAAGTGAAATATTCTTAAGCTACCACTTATATAGAAAAATATTGGATATTCTTGCATTTTCAAAGTGAAAATTTTTTTCATAAAAATTCGCAGGGAAATGCCCGAAGATTGTATGACAGGCGTTGTGATGGGAATAGCCCACTAGGGAAGCTCTCCAAATTAGGACTTTCTCCTGCTCTTTGGTGTATGATTATTTTTCTGCTTTTCTTATATGTACATTCTGTCATTGCAGGTGAATATATTTTTATTAGCTTTGTCTATTAATATATTTTGTTCTTCAATGAGCTTGGCAGTAATCATCTTTTAACATTTTCTTCATGGTTGCAGCATCAAATCTCACAAAATTAATGGCTGCCTCTCAGTTTTTTGCATGGTTAGGGGTGATTTTGGCAACCAGTGGGTTAGTCATGTTTTATAGGTGTAGCAGGTAGGCCTTCTTAAACTCAAAGAAGCATTGATTACAGTACCTATATATTTTCATGGCTTTTCTGCTTTTCATGAAATCTGAAATTGAATGATATGAGTTCCAGTATCATTGATTCAAGATAGAGGCATGATTTATTTTAATTGTATATTGTTGTCTTTACGAGGCTTAACCAATGGGAACTTTTTTACATTCATATGTAGTGGTTTTAATGTTAGTGATATATTTGTTCAGCCTTTTAATGAAACAAAGATTACATGAGGATTTTGGAGAAAGAAACCCAATGATGCTTTCAGTGAAATATTTTATTGCCTCATTGGATAGCTCTTGCTTAACAGTCTCTTTATTCATGTGGCCTACATTCATTTCTTTTATGAAATCTAATCCTGTTCCTGTGTTGTGGATTTATATTAGCAATGTCCTTGTGTCATGCTTTGGAGATGTCATATTCTGGATGGAATGTTTTCTATCTGGGTACCCATTTTCTTTGTTGTTCCATGCCGAGGAACGCTAATAACCAGAAAGTTTTCTTGTTATGTACCTCCCTCTAACTCCAATATTTTGTTCTTGCCTTAGGAAGGACCCAGGTTTTATCAAAATGAATATTCGGGATTCTGAAAATCTCAGAGATGATGTAAGTTCCATGCTTGGTGGGCTGTCAGCTTTTTTTTCCCAGTCAAGTTTGATTGGTACTGTAAGACAATTTTTTTTTTTTTTTTTTTTTTTGTTTTGTGCATATGCAGTAGGTAGATGGTGCCTTGTGATTTTTTCATGTTAAAATTTTTCATACAAGTTGTGTAAAACATACAAGTTTTTGCTAGGTATTTTTTTCTCGGAGGATCTTTTGAGAACAAAAAGTTCATTAGTTGTTGTCATTGGACACAAGTTACCGTCACCAGAACCTTCTACTCGCAATCAACACAAAGGGGAAGGTTTTCACTATTTTAGGGCCTTCTTAGTTTTAATTATTAAATTCAACTCATTTTCCTTGTGTTCCAAGCTACTTTTTTGGCACATATTGTTTCATAGCTTTGTAATTTATATTGATATATATTATCTAATATAAAATTTTCAGATTTAACAGACTTCATAATTTTCCTAATGTATATGTTTTCAGGAGAATCTTGCAATTCATGGTCCTGTCTTATCTACTCTCTTTCGTAGTTAGACCCAATCTTGATACTGACAGCAATGTAGGCAACAAATACATTTCTGAGGGTGGAAACTTCCCTTGGATATCCTAGGCTAAATCGAATTGGAAGAAGGAAATGGCTTTGGTGATAGAGTGATTACTTGGGGATATGGGGATCTTTGGACATGTGATTGTCAAATTTTGGGTATAGCATATTCATTCTACAAGGTGGGCGAAGAATTTTAGATGGCAACACAAGTGAACCAATTGGCTTACATGCTATAGGAAATGGGTTGCTTTTGACTTGTTAATTTCATGGTCTGTCATTATCCTGTGTCCTCATTGTATAAGTGAAGGTCATCATGCAAGCATTTTATGCAATATATTTACCTTTACATTTTATTCAAAATTCTTTTAAGGGCCATTTTTTTGTATCATGTTAATAGGAACCCCTTATTAAGACAGAATTGGATGATCCTGCTTTGCTTGCTGGGAATTGGTCTCAACTATGTGCAACTTGCAAGGTGAAGTTGGAATCATTCAATCTCTGCTACACAGTGAACTTTTTGTTATACATTACTACCGAAAAGGTGTTCTTAGTGATGGGCTATCTGAATACTTCCAATAAAGCTGTTGCCTGAACTTCAAACATCAGATTGTCAGGCCTCTACGTTCAAAGCATTGTTCCACATGTGACCGCTGCGTTGAGCAGTTTGATCATCACTGCCCATGGGTATCAAATTGTATTGGCAAGGTGCTTTAATATCCATGATGTGCACTTCATCTTTTTCCTACTCTAGTTGATCATTATTTAACTACTGATAATTATATTTTTAGAATTCATCCTTTCATTTTTTCCATAATTCTATGTAACCATAGATCTGATTTATTGACAATTGTAACTGCAGAGGAATAAATGGGAGTTTTTTATGTTCCTTATCCTAGAAGTTTCTGCAATGGTGGTTACGGGTTGTGTGGCCCTTGCAAGTATATGCCTTTTGACAACTTCCTTTCTTTTATTGATTTGTTATTGATTTGTTGGTGGCACTATTTTGTTTTCTTTTTCTGTTCTTTTTGAGAAGAACGATATGCTTGTTGCAGGAATCAGCATGGACACAACTGCTCCAAGGTCATTGTTTGCACGGATAGGTTATTTCGCTACTAATCATCCTGGCATCATCACATTTCTAACAATGGAGTCCATGCTTTTCACCGGAGTTGCTGTCCTAACTTTTGTGCAAGCATCACAGGTATGCTCACTCTATTAAAAAGCACACCATATACCTTTTTCGCTTTTCATTTTAGCTTCTGCTTTAAGCTTTGGACATGACTTTTCTTGTCGCTGGTGCAATTCCTGATTTTTTTCCCCACCGGTGTGGACGGGAATTCTAATCACCAAGTAGAATGACCATGTTTCATGATAACTTCATCAAATTGTACAAACTTGTTCCTAGAGATGGCTGGATTGAATTCCACTTGGTGGCAGTTAGACTTAGGACTAATGCATGTGAATGTTATTAAAAACTGGGCATGCAACCGCTGAGGATATTTTCCATCCTTTAATCCATTTGTTTCGTACAATTGGATGTTTCCTCTGTTTTCCCTCACTGCAGATTGCCCGGAACATAACAACAAATGAAATGGCAAATGCGATGCGCTACAGCTACCTCAAAGGCCCTGATGGCCGGTTCAGAAACCCATACGATCATGGGTTTCGTAAGAACTGCTCAGACTTCTGGATCAGAGGCTTCAACGAAGATGTTGAGCACCAAGAAGAAACATCTGCCCCTGAAGAAACCGGGATGATGCAAATGACTAGAGGCATGACTTTGTTCAACGGAGAGACTCTTTCTCATCACACCAACGGCAATGCTCAAGTTTGTGTGGATGTGGAGCCCAAGACCTTGAACTCCAATGTTAATCCTTCGGACTGCAACCACCATAACCACGATAAGACTGAAAAGATACCTCTTGGCCTGGGATTGGGCCGGGGGAGGAACAATGCTTGCCATGTTCGTGCCGCCACTACAGCCTTATGACCCCTGAAATTATATTCCCATGTAGATTTAGCCTGAATTCTATTTTTGTAGCCATTCATGCGTTGTGATAGCTCCATGCTCTACTGTGTTTCTTGTTCATACGTGTTGTCTTCAGGAATTTCAATTTTTGTTCGTGAACTTAAAAAATTTAAAGATGTTGTCATGCAGATAGGCTCAATATTGGGTTCTATTTAGCAGATTATCTATTGCGTGCTAATTTAATATGTAATTTCACTACAACCACCACAATTAGCATGCATTGGATGGAATGAACTCGTCAGTTGCCTTAAGAGCTTTTTATTTATAACTTTTTAAGATTTATTTTATTTATCAAAATTTTTTCATAATTTTAGTATTTATTTATATTTCTCTTTTTTTGAAATTTATTATTTATAATTTTCTAATTGTTATTTAATCAAATTTTTTCAAAAATTTCACTTTTATCTTTTATAATTTTACAATTAAATTCTTCGAAATTCTTAACTTTTCATCCTCCACTCTCTCAAATGTTTACAAATAACCTCTCAATTAAATTTTAAATTATAATTTACATATTTATATATTTACAAATAAATTTCTTAAATATTTTTTTTAAGATAAGCCCAAATTATAATATTTTTTTAAAAAAATTACAAAAAGTACCTTAAATGTTTAAAATTTTGTACAAATAAATTCTTCATAAAAATTTAAATTATAAGCTTAATATTCAAACATTTATAAATAGACCCCTCAAATATTTTTAATTTATAAAAATATTTAAAGGGTCTATTTGTAAATGTACAAATATTAAATTTGTAATTTGAATTTTTTAAGTTTTAAAATCTTCAATAACTTTTTTGTAAAATTTTATTTAAGAAATAATAAAACTTAGATATATTCATAAGTAAAAATATTTAAGAGATCTATTTATAAATGTATAAATATTAAACTTGTAATTTGAAATTTTAAGTTTTAAAAGTTTCAATGTCTTTTTTATAAAATTTTATTTTAAAAATTATAAAATTTGGGCTTATTTATAAATAAAAATATTCATGGAATCTATTTATAAATGTATAAATATTAAACTTATAATTTAAAATTTTAAGTTTTAAAACCTTCAATGTTGTGAAATTTTATTATAAATTGATAAAATTTGGACTTATTTATAAATAAAAATATTTGAGGGATCTATTTGTAAATGTATGAATATTAAGCTTGTAATTTAAATTTTTATAAAGGGTTTATTTGTAGAAAATTTTAAACATTTAAGATTCTCTTTGTAAATTTTTATTTAAAAAATATAAAAATTTAAACTTGTTTATAAATAAAAATATTTGAGAGATGCATTTGTAAATATATAGATATGTAAATTATAATTTAAAATTTAATGAAAAATTTATTTATAAATATTTGAGAGAAATAGTGAAGTGTGAGAAGTTAAGAATTTTAAGGAAATTAATTGTAAATTTATAGATAGTAAAAATAAAATTTTTAGAAAAAATTTTAATTAAATAACAATTAGAAAATTATATATTATAAATTTCAAAAAATATTTTAAAATTATAAGAAATTTTTAATAAATAAAATAAATCTTGGAGTGGTAGGTAAATAGCCCTTGCCTTCGGACTTGGACCAGAACCAAAATCGGAACCTATCCGTCAACTGTAGTCCACGACTCGTACAAACAAATATATTTCTACGGAATTTCTTTCAGATATTTCTTCCTCTTCTTCTTCGTCAGCATGAACCCTCGAGCTCCGGCTCCTGATGCGGGCAGCACGAGCGGCACCGCAGGCAAGACGGCAGGAGAACCCCAGCGACCCAGCGAAGTCAATGTATCAAAGAGAATAAATGGTTTGAAGAAGAAGGCTTCAGAGTACGCCACCCTCTGCGACGTGGAACTGGCCCTGCTTTGCTACCCGCCAAAAAGCCGGACGCCCGTGATTTGGCCAGAGAACTCGACCGTCGTTGGCCGGACATTGAAGCGTTTCTTGAGCCAACCCAAGGATCAGTGGCAGCGTGGTCCATCAAACTCGAGAAAGAAGGGTACTGCGGCTGTGTAGCCACATGAGCCCGCCGTCCATGAAGTTACCCAGGGCACAGAAAAGCCTGCAAGGTCCACCGAGCAGGAGATGTGGCCGGCGGAGTTAGGCCAATGCTTTGAGCAAGAACTGAGGGAATTGGCGTCTCACTTGGGGATGAAGCAGATGATCATTCAGAACAATATTAGGGCAATATCTGTTATACACGGACTGGCTAGTGATGACTGTAGCCTGCGAGGATAGAATTGTCGGCTCACTTGGGGATCAAGCAGATGATGACTGTAGCCGGCGAGGATATAGTACATGGAGCCAATGAGATTGATCACTCCTGTATATTGATGGAGCCTTGCAATAACTATTGTTTAGTGATTAAGAAGCAAAAGCACTAGCTTCTTAATCTCCCAAGCATATTTATAATGCAATTTGGCATGTTTGCAGCTGTCTATTTACAGAAACACGAGTTTATTTCTGTTCACAGACAGTGAGCAACATGGGCAGTTCAGTATATGGAGTTTGTACTGCATCATTAAGCAAGCGGCCACGATCTTAAGTAAAAACCATCATTTTTTCTCTAAATTATCACATGCAAACTGAACAAGTTCGCAAAGAGGTAATCAGTTGCAGCTTTTGATGGCTTCAGCTGCTGCTGATGCGTAGCTAACACTGCTGTCATGCATGCTTCTGCACTGGCTTGATTGCTCGTATTGCAAGAAATTTATCTTCATTTTTGCTGAGCAGTTCTCTAGCATCTAGAACCAAAAAAGGCGGGAGAGGAGAGATTAATAATGCATATTGGAGTGATAGGAGATAATAAATAAACAATGTAGATCATACATGGAGGAAAACACTAATGGGGTGGCGTCCACAGATGGTGTTGTCAAATTCCTGCAAATACTGTTTGAATGCCTCTGCATCTCCCGTCTCTATGATATTCATTCCCATCCGATCCAGGGCTTCAATAGACTTGTAAATAGCTCCATGCTTCTTGTCATAATGTGTGTAGTTAAACCTAAGAACCAAAATCATATAATCATCATCAAGATTGAGAAGGAAAAAGGCATTAGCAAGCTTATGATTTGTTGTTTTGAATCCTTAAAGCAAGAAGATAAAAGATGCCGAAAGAATTTGCTATAATGAAAAGAAAATAACAAAAAATGCTAAAAAGCATACCTGGATCCCCAGTGACAGAAGTCTGATGACACAGAAAAGAAGTTTTGAGGGTCATCAACATATTTAGCAAGCAGTCTTCCATACATGGCTTCATTATCAGAGTTTAGAGCACCAACCAAAATAGGTACAATTTTTATTGGATAACTGTTTCAGTCAAAAATAATAATTTTCCTTTAGAAAAGGATTCTTCATCCCAAAACACGAGGAACTACAACAAATGTCCTGATAGAATTACCCACGAAAGACTTTGGCAATGTAAGGTAAGTGCATTTCCATGCTGTGTTCTCGTTCATCGACAGAAAGATCCATAAGTTCAAAGTTTCCTGTTGCTCGCAGCTCTTCATTGACTGGAAGGAAATAGAAATTAAAATGTCTGCTGGTTAAATTATTACCAAACAATGTGGACCATAAACTCTAGGCCTTAGAAAAAATACATGTTATACCAATCAAAGAATCCAGAGATGGTTTAAGAAATGATTGGATACTTCATAGATTCTTCTATCTTGTCTAAATTAAACATTGCTGTTGCTAAGTCAGTACATATCAAGTATTGTGTACCTTCCAAATCAATTGGCAAGTCTCCCAAGGGCATGCTGTACACCGTAGCTCTTGTGAGAGCACATTTTGGAGTGTAATAATGGTGTGATGGACCAAGGAGAAAAATCCGAGAACTGGAATAGTAAAAAAGAATTAGCCATTCAATACATTGACTACACATAGTCAACAAGCTAATAAATGATCAGTAACATAGCAAAATTTTTTAAACCAAGCAATTCATGGTAACTTTATTAGGACTAAAACAAGAATGAATACAATAATATACATGCCAAATATCAAGTTTTGGTATACAGGTGCCATGAAATCGACATATGCGATGAAAAGAGAGTTAAACTTTGAATTAAACTACATAGAAAAAAAAATACTAAGGAATCAAATGGAATAAATCTGACACAAAATACTAAATAAGGAATCAAATGGAATAAATCTAAAATATAAATGAGACTCTTGACTCACAAGTTTGATGGGTCTATGTTACCAAATGCATATGCTGCGCAACGACCTGAATAAGAGTACCCAGCATGCCTGGAATTTAAGATAATCAAATATACATAACAACCTTAGATGTGTCTGACCGAGAGCAGAGATAAAACCCAAAAAGCAACAAGTGAACAATAACATACGGAGCTATGACGCCTCGAACAGTAGGGGATTTGGGAAGGCTAGATGCTTTGAGCCATCCATCAAGTTCCTCATCCAATTTGTTGGCTGATGAGAAAAAAAAAGACACATATGATCATATTACAGTTGCATGCAACCTAATAAACTTTTTAAGAACACTGACTCTTGTACGATAACTGACCTAAATCATCGCTACTAGGCACTTCACTCAATAGAGAAACATAAATTACTTTAAGATTGCCCATCAGTGTCATGATCACAAGAAAGTATTGTCTTATGATTAATGAATTTATGAGTACTGTACGATTTTTTCATTTGTACCATATAATGAATGATTACATGTTATACCTATCCCTAGGCTCAAACCTCCAATGTAGGTTGCATAAACTTGTAAAACCTATCTCCTTTGGAAACATAAACATCTGACATTTATTTTTCAGTCCTAACAAAGGTGGCATTTACAGGCTTTGAGCTTTCACTCGGTTCGAATCCCCAAACTCTAATTGACCATAATAAACAACAACACCTGATCTCTGAATAGGACGATATCCATCTCTCAAATTAGTGTTAAAAGCATAGGTTATTCTGACTATAAACCGAAAGAAGCATCATTCGTGAGCCATTGGCATAATCAAAAGCATCCATACTCTTCCAGAACAGTACTACTTGTCCCCAAACCAACAGAACCAAACATCTTTTCCACTTGCATACGATCAATAATAAAAACCTTCCTGCTAATCATACAACATTGTCATTTTTTTTCTGGAAAAGCAATCACTTCAGCAAGTTTCCAATTCCGAACCCAATTCAAGTTCAAGAACTCGACCAGCTCCATTCCATCAACAACTCAAAACCGGTGCCACCTCTCCTCACAAAATTGATCCCCATCTTTCACCATGTAGTAATAATAGAACAATATTCACAGAAAAAAACCCACCTTTCGGCATGAATACCTAGTTGCAAAGCAAATTGAAACGGAAAATCCGACCTTTGTTCGTGTACCAGGAACCGGCATGAAGCGGCCTCCGCACAATCTCCTTCCTCGCCTCTCTCTCCGAGGACGAGATCGAAGACATGGTGCCAAAAAAGGAGACGGTTTGAAGGCAAAATGGAAACCTAGTTCTCGAGGGAGCTCGATGATCTCCCTCTCCAAGAAAGGAACCAGAGTGCGCACTCGCCGTCGATAAAGCTCTTTTCGGAGTCAGAACAGGTTTGACACGTGTTCAGCAGATCACCCTTGGATATGCACGAATCTTAAAGTTATTCGTCAGATGGACATTTTTGCACGCGAGCTCCTGTAAGTATGGTAAACTATGCAAACTTAGAACAGGTTTGCAGGATTATACCTGAAAGCTCAGGTATTTGTAGATTAAATCCTAAAGTACCGTTTAGTTCGAAATCAGGATCCGTATCAGTATTTTTTTAAATTATTTTGTGAAAAAATAATATTACTTATTTTACACCGTTATTAAATTTAATTATTATAAAAAAATTAAATATTTTTTCAAATTGTACATTATTATATAATTAATTTTGATAAAAAAATATTAATTTGCAAAAATCGTTCATTAGTTTTGACCTTAATCCTGGTTTGATTCTGAATGAAACAGTACGTAAGGTCCATTTAAAATATGATAATGACATTAAATGACAATTAGTTTTTTGGGTAAGTAACGAGTCATGATGAAATTTTAATTGCATTTATTTTTCAATTTAATATGCTTATATTTGTATGTAAATAAGTTTAATAGTAGACTTTTAAAATATGGTTGAATGAGTAGAATGATGATTACAATTAGATTAAATCAATACATTCTAAGAACTCGGCAACGGCAGCTGAAATTAATTTTTACTATAATTTGATGCATTAAGGAACAGAAACATTCACTGATTTCTTCTTAAAATCTCCGCTTCCTTTTTCTCTATGAATAAGTTCAATTTTATCTCAAAAAGAATAAGTTGTGATATCCTGAGAAGGCAAAATAGATGAACTCAGAAGAGAAAATTGAAACTAGAGACAAAATCAATAAGCACTAGGCTGAAAGATCCATACCAAGAACCTTTGGACAAAGATTACAAATAAACAATCTCACGTACATTACAATCAAAAGCTTTTACATTGAAAAATTGAATCCTTTTATTAGCCTTACAAGCTATTGAATTCAAACACAATACGATACCTTACTGCAGGATTTTATGAAAGAACTCTATATGACGAATCAGGTGTGAAAAAATCAAATAGATTAGAACACACAACCATGGAGTTTCACAATCCATAAAAAAGGTTCACTCCATGAAGAACATAACATCTACAAAATACAGTATCTCCTTCTGTTGTTTTTCTTCTTTTTTTCTTCTCGTTTTGATCAGTGTTATAAACTAATCTCTGTCCCCCTCACTTGCAAGCACAAGACCTATAATCTAATTGTGTGGGCAGCATCGCATATGTAGAAATATCAAACGATTTCCCCTTTTTTGAGCAACAACCAATTCCTACTACATAAAATAAGTTATCGGTAGTATACCCATAACAAAGATAGTTGCAACATTTGATGCAACAATCAAGAAATGTACACCATTTTATTATTGTATTGTTCGAATTCGTAGCGAAAGGTTCATAAATTGTCTTATTCTCAAACAACAAAAAAAACTAAAAATAATATAAAATAAACAAAAACAGCAAGAAAAGACATAGCGATATACGTGATTCAACAAAAATTGGGTTATGTTCTCGAGAGCAGCAAGAGATCCACTATAAAAAGGCTTTATAGGAGTATATAAAAAAGACTGTAATATTTCATACCCAAGAGAACGCGATAAAGAACCGCCATGAGATATCATCGAGAAGCACTAAAAAAACTCACACATAAAAACCAATACTTCCTCTATTTTTCTTCTCTCTATTCTCTCTATTTCTATTTAATTTAACCTCAACACTACACTATACCTAAACCCTATGTATTACTAAAATATTTATATACTCTTATTAAGTATGAGTTTTGCTCTAATTACAACTCCTAATATTATATAATAAATATTCAAATTCAATCATAAGTCTGAATTCAACTTTGAGTTTTTACTTTAACTCAAATTCTAATCCGAATTCGAGACACCTAAAATTCAACATTGGATAACTAAAAAGAGTCATCAATCCTATTCTTATTTGTTTCCAATCAAGAACCATTAGCACGCAAGACAATTAAAGTAAAAATTCCATAATTGAGCTCTTATTGTAACTGATATGTGAGCATTAATAGTCTCAAAAACAAAAAACAGTAACAAACGTAGCGCGGCAATCAGGTAGTGGATGGAAGTACAGTATAAACCTCATTATTGATATTCAAGGGAAAATAATCCTCTCAATTTGTATAAACGCATCGCCGCGTCTTACTATTATTACTACTATGGATCAGCATAACATTTGACAAGTATAGACATTTCACAATTAACATAAACTGTGTTAAGTGCTGAGGTTGTACTTAATTTAAGGGTCATGACTAAGGATGTAATCTTTGTTTTTAAAAAATCAGTATCAGACATGGTTCAGATCATTAAACAGAAAAATCTCCATGTTTTTGGTTGCCTGGCTAGCTTTTTGTTCATAGACGTAGATGAAAAAAAAAGTCACTGTAACTTGAAATTTCTTATAGGTCTTAACACCAGACAATCATCCTTGTCCATGCTACCCTGCCACCACAGTATAAAAAATGGGACTATGAATAGGATGAATTCCTGATTACCGTCTTGGGCAGTTATATTGGCACAATGGTTTTTTATCATAACAGTGATGTCAGTCGGGGAAGCTCCTGCGAGTTTGAACTCCTCGACAGCGACCATCAAGCAGTCTTCTGCAGTTGGAAGATTTAACTTGAATTCTATGACAGACCACACATAAAGCATGGTAACCCACAAAATATTTCTCCGAGATTTCATGTTAGAAGCCACCTCTGCTGCTTCATCTGGTGATAGATATTTGATCAGACCATCTAAACCAATCTCTTGAAGTGCCATATTTCCTTTGTTGGGTTTGCGGAGCTCTTTCAAGAGCTTCTCCTCCATCTCCTGCCACAATTCTGTTCCCCTCTTCATGTTATCCTCAGCATTGTTGAAAAGCTCTAGAACTTCTGATTGGGGCCAGTTTTCCAAATCCAATTTGCTTCCAACAGCAAAATACCAAGAAAGCTTTGCCTGCTCAAATTGTTGTTGACCAAGAGCAAGATAACCTTCACAGAAGTCTTGTTTGATCTTCATGGATTCCTCATACCTCTTTCCTGCTTTAACATATTCTTCTTGAGCCCATCTGTAAGCAGCTTTGACTTGCTCAAGAATTGATTCTTTGGAAGCATCTTCTCGAAGGGACAGCCATTTCCGTGCCCCGGACATATGAACATTCCCCCAATTAAACAAGGCCAAGGCTGCCATCTCCTGAAGTTTATCCTTGGCAATTTCAAATATGTCCTGGGCTTCTTCACTTGTGACACTTTCTTCAATAGCCTCAGTGAATAGCTTCATACCAAACTCATGAAGATTCAAATATGCATCGGAACCGAAGCCAACATGGTTCTTGAAGAGTTCAGCAAATTGCACAATCCAATCATCAAGATAAGATGAACCGTTCTCATCATCGTATCTGGAGTTTCCATTTTCAGAAACCCCATTCGGAATTCTCCCTTGCATTTGAAGACTATTTTTCTCTTCCTCAAAGAAAAAGGTCCTGCACAGGACTAACCTCTGAAAGATATAGCCTAACTGAACCATGTGGATCTGCACACTCTTCTGCCCACCTAAGCTCCTCAGGTGTTGTGATCGTCAGAAAATCGCCCTCTTTATCCTTATACTTCACAAGCAAGGCCTCCAAATTTGGAAACTTGCACTGGACAACACCTCTCATTTGCAGTACACTACACTTGGCTGGTAACTGGGCCAACCTGATGTCCTCCCCAAACACCAATTTCACAACTTTCTGGGATTCTTTCTTGGCACCATCATGCTTGTTCTCCTTCCCAACCACCTCATCCTCATTGTTATGGCTCTTCTTCTTCTCCTTAGTTTTGTCTTTCACAACTACCTTTTCCACAGGTGAAACAACTGGAGTGTCATTCATCTTGATCCCTTTTTCCTCAAGCCGTTTCTTCACCCTTTCAGCAATCTCCAATGCAGTCAGGTTGTTTGGTTCCAAGCCCAAAACCACCTCCACATCTCTGAAGGCCAAGTCCAACCTGTTCAAAGCCTCAAAAACACTTTGCCCTCTTCAATAGAGCTTTTGTGTACTTTGGTGAAGCCTTAAGTGCAAGATTGCATTCATCAATCGCTCTATCGATTTTTCAGGGCCAATCTGCATGTAGCAAGCGGCCATGTTGCTGCGAAGGTACGCCACACCAGTGTGGCTCGCCGGGAGCAGCTTGACAGCTTTCTCATACTTAAGCAGCGCCCCATCATAATCCCTCTTTTGGAAGGGCTTGTTGCCGTCCTCCTTCATCTGGTTCGACATGTCAACAGAGATAAAAAAGACAACGGTTCGATTTCGGCCGGTGCCGCAAATCTGTTGTGGTTTAGAGTTTTCGCCGGGGACGCAGCGCGCGGGGAGCTCTCGCGGGGCGAGCTCGTGCGGGGAGAGCTCGCCGGGTGAGCTCGCCCGGGCCAGCTTCATGCCTGAGCTCGCGTGCTCGCCAGTCTGCCGCCTCTCCCTCGTCTGTTTCGCACCTGTACCAACCCCGTCGTCAAACCCAGTTTGGACGTCCTCCCTGGTCTCTCGTCTGTTTCGCACCTGTACCAACCCCGTCGTCAAACCCAGTTTGGACGTCCTCCCTCGTCTCTGTTAGATAAATGAAACTATTCACATAACTATTTATTATTTTAAAATTTTTTAAATATATTATAATTTTTTAAATTTGAAGTTAAAAAATAATTTAAATTAAATTAATTTTTGGTCAAAATATAATTAATAAATAAAAAATATATTTTGGTTGAAACTGAAATAGAAATAATTTTGATCAAAACGCGTTAATTTTTTGTTCATATGCATACGTATATGACCATTCCATTAAAAGTAAAGTAAAAAAAAATTTGTATCGCTCTCACCCCTCATGTGAATCGCTGTTATGAGATTACACAGAGTTAGTTGTTCTGGATCTTATGTTTATAAATATTCATCTGAATCGTTCAGATATTGAATTCATAATTCCACATTCAGATATTTCAAACTCAACTGATGATGGTAATGATTAGTTGTATTACGTAATAATTAATAAATTATGTATATGTCAAGTATATTTTAATAATAAGTTAAATTTGTTTATGTTAATTTTTAACTTTTTAATTATATTCATATTATTTCTCGTATATTTTTTATATAGTAATATATAAAAACAGTAGTTAACTATTAAAATTAATTTTAATTAATTAAAATAATATTAATATTGTGGATAAAATTAATTATAATTTTTTTTATAATTTTAAAATTTTTATAATTTTTTTTTAAAATTTTACCATATTTTTAATTTGAAGTCAAAGTATAATCAAAGTATAATCAAACTCCAGTCAACACATAATTAATAACTAAAAAAAATCTTTTCGCCCAAATCGAAATGGCCAAAATTAAAACCGAAACGACCGAAAATTATCAATTTCTCCCGGTGCAGAAATTGAAATCGAAACTGAGAATTAAAACCTTGGTTTTAACAGCGGCTTGGAATTTTATAGCAAAATAAATCATATTAAATATTCCGACCATTTTTCCAAAATTTCTTCGAAGAGTCCGACCAAATTGGAAGCAAGGTATGTGTACGACACGTGGCAGAAATTTACACGGCACAGAAATTCGCTCTTCTAGTTTTGCTCCGAAGAAAGAGGAGACGCAAATTTCTCTGGGCTGGACTCAGCAGCTGTACTAGTTCAAACAGAGGACAGCAAATTCCTCCTTGTAGCAGGATACCTTCGGAGGAAGCTCACTTAGTCAAAGATAAAAGATGTATATTAACGTACTGACGTAGAATCAGACACTAAATATTAGTTTGTTAATTGTATTTTTATCTATAATATATAAAAAATTACAAATTTGAGACTTTATAATATTATGTTTGTTCTAAATTACGACTTTAACCGGAGTTTTGTTAGACCTATTTTTCGCAAATTTCACAAGATCCAGCACCTTCGGCGGAACCCAAGGAATGGAGAATTTCCTAGGATTTCGTCAGTTCGATTATGGGCCAGAACTGGGCCGGGCGGAGATCCAGCATAGCCCATCAAATAACCTTTTGATTTCCACATAGCTATTCGCATATTGCCACGTCGGAACGAATGCGAGTCTGAGCCTGGCACCTGGATCTGGTCACCGTGCGAGCTTTACAGAGGGAAGACGAACTCGCGAAACCCTAGAGCAACCCACTCAGTCGAAGAACCCTAGATCTGATGTCTCGAATCCCGGCCATTTTCTCCTCATTGCTGCTCTTCCCTCTCCTCTCGATCCGCGTCCTATTGATCTCCGCCGATGAGATCTTCGCATCATCGTCTGGTGCTCATCAATTCCTCCTCCTTTTTTTCCTGTGAATTTTCGGTTTGAATTTTGTATTATAAGTTTTAAGTTTGGATTTTTTTTTTCTGTTGATTGAATGGAAGCTACTATTCAGTGCAGTTTTCTTTTCTAAATTGTTATTTAAAGCTGTTCGGTCTTGAAAATATCCTATTGAAAACCTAACAAGTTGGCCAAATGCAAATTTGATCCAAGTTCTTGATTGTTGGTTGTTGGCAGTAATAAATATGTCACATTTCGGCATAATTCATTGGCTAGCCACAGATGTTATACTCAGTTTTGGTTCCCAAGTTGCTGGTTTGTCGCGATCCCAATAAAAAATTTTTATCATCACGATGCTAGAGTTGCCTAGCTATTTTTTTGATGAGCGAAATACTTTGTGATTTGAAACTTGAGCTGATTTTATTGTTCCAGGTGCATTTATCTCCCTCAGATTTTAGAACAAGGCCAGCTTGCGATGTATTTCTATATAGAATTGTAAAATGTATTTCTGTAACGTATTGATCTATAATGCTTGATCCAATCGGTGTTTGAACATGACACTTGCAGTCATGGAGTCCTAGCATTGTCGTAAAGGTCAAATTTTCTTTCTTTTTTACCTTCAGTTATCTGTTATTTGTTACATTAGTAATATTTTAATTATTTTTACCATGGACCAGCAGGTGTGACATTTGGTAGGAGCTCCCGAGACCCAAAATACAAGATTGAATTTCATCCTGCAGACTCACCTTTTCACCATGTGAGTAAATGTGTAGCTTCTCCTTCCATGTTTAACTTCTCTGAATTTCTGAGCATCTTCATATTCTTCCTTGCTTCGAACATTTGCACATGTTTAGTTCAATTTCTGTTGTGAACTTGCAATAGCTGGAGTCTTTTGTATGAATTTAGGCATACTCAAACATCCAAGAGTATGTCAAGAAAATCTGGCAAAGCACAGATTACACTGGTACTCAAAACTTGCTACATTTTTTAAAGAGTTACTTGCTTTGATTCCAGAGCAGTTTGTAAGTTGTCATATCACTGGAGCATAAATTTTTTTCCATTTTGAGCCTGCTCCTTGGCATTATGTTCTTTGCGTCACCTTCTCCTTGTTAAGTTGTTAAATAATGTAAAAGAAAGAAGAAGGCAAGTAAAATCTCTAAGGCCATTTAGGAAGGGTGAAGAAGTATTTTGCTCTTCTCCAGTTAATTAAACCTATGGTGTGGGTTTGTTATTATATGTAAGCAAGAGAGTACATGACAGCTTTTTTTGCTTGATTGTGGCATAATTCTGTGCTGCTTGCTTTATCTTATTTTGGTAGTTTCCTTTTTTAACAAAAATATCTATCATGAGCAAGTAATGAAGTTGGCATGTTTTGTCAGGATAATGGCCAGGAGTCTGTCATGATGACAAACAAAGAGGGGCAAAATTATCTCTGTTTCCTACCATTGGTCGAGGGGACCAAACCTGTGAAGCCTTTTTCTTCACAACAAAATTCAAGTGATATTATTATAGAATCTGATAGGAGGATCAAGTGGAGAACCCCTGATGAGCTACTTGATGTGCTGAAAAATCAATGTTTTTACAGAGTGAGGATTGATGAGGAAAATTTCTAAAGCATTTTCAGACTTTTTTTTTAACTACTCCATTTGACATTCTTTTTTGTGCAGTATGAGGCATGGTGGACTTATGAGTTATGTTTTCACAAACATGTACGACAACTTCATTTTGAGGATGACAAGGTATGATCAAGTGCTTTTGTGTGACATGGATTTGAATTGGTCCAGTTACTCTTGTGAAGCATTTCTTGATAAATAGAAGTACAAAGTAGCATTTTAAATGTGTGACTTTTGCAGCAAAGAAGAAAAAAAGACTCTCCTGCATCGTCTTCTGTAAAAACTTGAAATACCGGGTTTCATCTTCCAAGTGACAACTATCAAAGCAAATCTGAAAATAGAATTTCAGAGCAGATAAAATAAACCGCAGCTTGTGTTGTGAATTACTCATGGGAATAATGTGGTCTGTTGTGAATTACTGCTAGTAGTTCTAGTTAAAGGACGAAAAAAGAAAATCCTAGAAATGTTGATTCTCAAGTGCGGACATCATGAAAATGATCTCTTGTTAAACTTAGATCTTAGATAGATATTGGATCAGATTGGTTTTTCATTAATTTTTCCTAATTGTAAATTATCTCTTATGACTTTTTGGGTTTACGGTTATAGATTGTTCAAGAATATGTTCTGGGAGTCTTCGACTCCAATGCAACGGCTGCATCCAATGAGAATCATTCTGACACTTTCATGTTAAAAGATCCACGCTCCAAAGATGCTTCTCAAAGGTGAAAATGTTTCCTTAGTCATATGTCTGAACCTAAACTATCACTAAAAGGAAAAAAAAAAAAAAAAGAAAGGAGAACAGACCTTATTGTTTTCTTCAAAATTTTTGGCAGGTACCATGCTCATCAGTTTACGAATGGAACCATTTGTGACCTTACGAGTCAGCCTAGGGAAACTGAGGTACTGGAATGTTATGCTGCATGATTTCTCTTCCTGTTTTGGCTTGGTTTTTATGTTCGCCTTTCCTCCTTGCAGGTAAGATTTG
>RXID01021992.1:0-17500 GCA_005019695.1 Trichopus zeylanicus subsp. travancoricus | reverse complement strand
TACTAATACTACTACTATTGCTATTGCTATTTTTACTACTAGGGTACTACAACTACTACTTTTGACGGTACTACTACTACTAGCACTACAATTGCTATTACTATTACTAGTACTTTTGCTGCGACTTGTACTACTAATAATACTACCATCGCTACTATTGCCACTGTTGCTGCAGCAACTACTACCGCTACTGCTATAACTACAACTATAGCTACTATTACTACTACCACTACAACAACTAGTATTACTGTTGCTACTGCTACTACTACTACTACTAGTACAACAACTACTTCTGCTGCTATTACTACTACTATTACTACTACTACTACTACTACTACTACTACTCCTGCTACTGCTGTTGCTGCTACTACCGCTGCTACTACTATTACTACTATGGTAACTACTACTATTATTTCTACTACTACTATTACTACAACAACCACTACAGTTGCTACAACCGCTACTACTAATGTTGCTGCTGTTGTTACTGCTACAACTACTACTACTGCTACTACTACTACAACTGCTACTACCACTACTACTAATGCTGATGTTGCTATTGCTGCTACAACTACTGCTTCTACCACTACTATTGGCACTACAATTGCATCTAATACGGCTGGTACTACTACTACTACTAATACTACTACTATTGCAATTTCTATTGCTCCTACTACTATTGCTACTATTGCTACTACTTCTACAACTACTGCTTCTGTTGTTACCACTGCTACTACTTCCACAATTGCTAGTGGTACTACTAGTACTACTGCTGCAACTACTACTACTACAACTGCTACAACTACTATTACTATTACCACTATTACTGTTGCAGCTACTACCACTACTGCTAGTACTACTAATCCTGCTACTTCTACTACTACCTTTACTACTACTATGGCTACTACTACTTCTGTTGCCGCTAATATAACTATTACTACAACTATTAAACTACATGCACTAGTGCTACGACTATTACTGCTGCTGCTACTACTACTATTACTTCTGCTGCTATAATTTCTACTACTACTATTGCCACTTTTGCTATTACCTCTACAACTACTACTTCTAGTTCTGCAACAGCGTCTGCTACTAATTATGCTACTACAAGTACTACTACTACAACTACTAACACTATTACTACTACAACTACTATTACTACTACTGCTACTACTACTACAACTACTACTTCTACTACTACCACTATTGCTACTACTACTACTACAACAACAATAACAACAACAACAACTACTACTACCGCTGCTGCTGCTGCTACTACTACTACTACCATGACGACTACTACTACTACTTCTACTACTGCTTCTACTACTGCTACTATTGCTAGAACTACTGCTACTACTTCTACTACTACTACTACAGCAACTACCACCGCTATGACTACCACTACAATTACTACTTCTGCAACTACTGCTACCTCTAGTACCACTACCGCTACAACTGCTACCGCCACTACTATTACTACTACTACTATTACTATCGCTACTACTCGTACATCTGATACTACTACTACTACTAATGCTGCAACTGCTGCTACTACGGCTACTACTATTGCTACTGCTACCACTATTACTGCTACTAATATCATTACTGCTACTGCGGCTACTACTACTATTAGTACAAAAAGTCCTCCTACTACTTTTGTTGCTGCTACCACTAATACTACTACAATAGTTATTGCTACTTCCACTACTACTGCTGCTACGACTACTTCTACTACAGCAGTTACTACTACTACTAATACTGCCTCTACTACGACTGCTACAATAACTAGAACTACTACTACTTCTACTACTACTACTACTTTAGTTACTTCTACTACAACTACTAATACTACTATTGCTGCCAATACTGCAACTAGTACTGCTTCAACTACTGTTGCAACTACTACTATTTCTTGTACAACTACTACTACCGCTGCAACTATAACTGTTGTTGCCTCTGCCATCGCTACTATTGCTGCTCCTGTGAGTACTACTACTACTACTACTTCTCAAACTATTACTACTACTGCTACTAATACTATTACTAGTACTATTACTACTACTACTCCTACCGCTGCAGCTACGACTACTACTACTACTACTGCGGCTACTTCTACTATTGCTACTACTATTACTATTGCTGTTCATGCTGCTGCTACTACTACTATGACTCCTACATCTCTGACTACTACTACAACAACTACTACTCCTAACACTTGTACTACCACTACTACTACTACAACTAATACTCCTACTATAGCTATTATTACTTCTACTACTACTACTACTGTCTCAACTACTACTAAAACTACTGTTGTTACTGCTACTACTACTACTACTACAACTACAACTACTGCTCCTTGTACTTTTGCTACTCCTACCACTACTTCTACTACTAGTACTACAACTAATATACCTATTACTACTACAATAACTACTACTACTAATCCTACAACTATTATTACCACTACTACTGCTTGTCCTACTACTACTTCTACTACTACTACACCAACTACTACTACTACTACTACTACTACTACTACTACTACTACTACTAAAACTACTTAGCTACTTCTACTGCTGCTGTTGCTGCTGTTGCAGTTGTTGCTACTACAACAACTTCTACTACTAGTACTACTAATACTACTACTACTATTGTTGTTACTACTACTACTAGTACTACTACTACTGCAACTCCTACTACTATTACTACTACAACAATAATTACTACTGCTACTACTATTGCTACTACTACTACTGCTGCTGCTATTACTACTAATGCTACTACTACTACAACAACTACTACTACTATTGCAACAATTGCTACTCCTACTACACTTACTACTCCTAATACTCCAACTACAACTTCCACTACTTCTACTACAACTACTATTACTATGATTGCGACTACTACTTTTGGTACTACTGCTACTGCAACAACTACTACTACTTCTGCTACAACTGCTACTACAACAACTACTATTACTACTTCTAATACTCGAACTATAACTGCCAGTATTACTACTACTGCTACTACTATTACTATGATTGTGACTGCTACTATTGGTACTTCTGTTGCTACTCCTAATACTAGCATGACTACTACAACTAATACTCAACTACTACTACTACTAATTCTACTCTGACTACTACAACCACTATGGCTACTATTACTAATACAACTACTATTGCTACTAATACTACTACCCTAAATATAGCTAATACTACTGCTACTGTTGTTGTTGCTGCTCCTACTACTACAACAACTGCTACTGCTGCTTCTACTACTATTACTACTACTACTACTATTCCTAATACTCCAGATATAACTTCAACAACCACTACCTCGACTGCTACTACTACTACAATAATAGTTACTACTACTACTGCTACTGCTGCTGCTGCTACTTCTACTACTACTACTACAACTTCTACTACTCCTACCACTATTGCTTCTACTACTACAACAACTGGCACACCTATTGCTACTGCTACTACAGCTGCTGCTGCTGCTTCTACTATATGTATTGCTGCTGCTACTACTAGTACTACTGAAACAACTTTTGCTACCTCTACTACTTCTACTACTGCTACTGTTGTGATTGTTGCTACTACCATAATTGCTACTACCAGCATAACTAAAACTACTACTACTACTAATACTACACCTACTACTACTAGTACTTATGACTACCACTCCTCCTCCTACTACCACTACTACCACAACTACGACTACTCCTACTACTATTCCTACTTCTACTACTACTTTGACTACTTTGCCTATACCGCAACGTCGATCCGCCGCCTATCTACGACTACAACAACTACTAATACAATTACTATTTGTACAACAACAACTAGTACTACTACTGCTGCTACAACTGCTACTACTACTACTACTCCTCCTCCTCCTAATACTCTAACTACATCTTCCACTACTATTACTACTAATACTATTGCTATGACTGCGACTACTACTACTGGTACTACTGCTACTACTGCTTCTGCAATTACTACTCCCACATCTACTACAACAGCTACTACTACTAGTACTACAACTGCTACTACTCCATCTATAACTTCCACTATTACTACTACTACTCCTCTTTTTACTATGACTGTGGCTACTACTACAGGTACTTCTACTGCTACTCCTAATACAGGCACGACTACTACAAATACTACTCAATCGCTAGTACTACTTCTACTACTAGTACTATGACTACTACTACTAATACAACTACTATTACTACTACTACTACCCTCCTAACTACAACTACTAATATTGCTGCTACTACTACTATGACTGTTGCTACTGGTTCGACTACTACTACTACTACTACTACTCCTAATGCTCCAACTATTACTTTAACAACAACTACTTCGACTGCTACTACTACAACAACTACTACTACTTCTACTACTCCTAATTCTCCTACTGTAGCTACTACTACTACAACTACTACTACTACTTCTACTACTGCTACTACTTTTACTACTACCATTACCACGAGCACAACAACTACTACTAATATAACTACAACAACAACTATTACTACAACTACTACTAGTACTACTACTACTACTCCTTTTTCTAGTACTACTACTATTAATGCTACAGTGATTGCTACAACTACTAATACTAATAATAATACTACTCCTACTATGATTGCTATTACAACAAAAACAATAACAACAATAACTACTACAAGAACAACAACTACTACTATTACTACTGCTACTACTACAACTACATCTTCTACTACTACTACTACTTGTACTACTACAATAATTGCTACAGCTACTACTAATATGACAAGAATAACAACAACTAGTACTGCTACTACCACTACTACTACTACTACCATTACTACAAATACTACAACTACAACAACTACTACTACTATTACTGCTACTGCTACTACTACTACTACTACCACTGCTACTAATACAACTAGTCCATTCATACCCTTACACCGACTACCGCTTCTATTCTGACTTGTACTACTACTACTCATCCTTCTACTCCTATGCGTGCTACTGATCCTACTACTACTACTACTACCACCACTACAACTACTACTACTGCTACTACTACTATTATTGTTACTGTAGTTGCTGCTATTGTCAGAAATGTTGTTGCTGCTACTACTACTACTACTACAAATACTACAACTACTTCGACTGCTACTCATTTTATTGCTACTACTACTACAACTATAACTACTCCAACTACTATTACTCATAATACTACTGCTACTAGTGCTACTACTACTCCTACTTCAAGTCATAAAGCCATGACTACTACTACCACTACAAATACTACAAGTACTACTATTACAACTACTAATACTGCTGCTGCTGCTACTATTACCACTATGACTACGACACCTACTTTTCCTACTACTGCTATGACAACTGCTTCTACAGCTGTTGTTGCTACTACTACCGCAAACACTACTCCGCTACTACTACTACTACTACTGCTAACACTACTACTACTATTGTTGATATTGTTACTACTAGTACTACAACTACTAATCCTACGGCTGCCACAACTTCTACTTCTATTGGTTCTACTATTTCTTGTACTACAATTGCTATTTTAACTGCTAGTACTACAGCTACAACAACTACTACTACTACTGCTGTTGCTGCAACAGTAGCTACTACCACTACTGCTACTACTAATACTACAACAACTATCACTACTACCACAGCTACTACAACTATTGTTGCTACTTCTGCCACCGCTACTACTACTAGTAAAACAACAACTACTACTTCGGCTACTACTACTACTACTACTAGTGCTACTACTACAACTACTATTGCTACTACTATTACTACTATGTCAACTATTACTACTACTACTATAGTTGTTACTACTACTACAGCTACTACTACCGCTACTACTAATGCTGCTACTACTACTACTGCTAAAACTACTGCATCTCCTCCTCCTACTACTACTACTACTACTTCTAATGTAACTACTACTACTACTATTACTAATGTTGATGCTGCTATTACTGCTACAACTACTGCTTCTACTACTACTGTTGCTACTACTAATGTAACCACTATAGTTGCAACTCCTATTACCACTACTGCTATAGTTACTGCTGCTGCTACTATCACTACAATTGCTACTACTAATCCTGCTACTACTACAACAACTATTACTACTATTATGGCTACTACTACTATTGTTGTTGCTAGTATAACTATTACTATTACTACTATTACTACTAGCACTATTGCTACGACTACTACTATAGCTATAGTTTCTATTACTACTACTACCACTTCTACTTCTACTTTTGGAACTACTACTTCTAGTTTTGCAATAGTGTCTACTGCTACTTATGCTACTACTACCACTACTACTACTACTAGTGCTATTACCACTACTACTACTATTATTATTACTACTACTACTGCTACTGCTACTATTGCTACAACTACAACTGCTACTAGAAATACTACTACTACTACTAACACCACATTTGTGATTACTTCTGGTACTACTTCTGCTACTACTACAACAATAATGAAAACAACTACCACTACCACTACTACTTTTGCTACTACAACTACTACAGAAGTAGTAGGTGTATTAGTAAGAGTAGTTGTGGTAGCACAAGGAGTACTTGTAGTAGTAGCAATAGTCATCATAGAAGTAGTAGTAGTAATAAAAGTTGTAGTAGTTGTTGTAGTAGTACTAGTAGAAGCAGTTGGAGTAGCATAGTAGTAGTAGTAGTAGTGGTAGTAGTATTAATAGTAGTTATGGTAGTAGCTATTGGAGTAGTAGCAAAAATTATAGTAGTAGTTGTAGTAGTAGCATAGTGTTTTGTAGCCATATTAGCAGCAGTAGTAACAGTAGTAGTTGTAGTAGTAGTAGCATGATGAATAGTAGTAGTAGTTGCAGTAGGAGGAGTAGAAGTAGTACTTGTAGTTGTTGTAGTAGTAGTAGAAGTAGTAGTAGTAGTAGCAATAATATAAGTAATAGCGGTAGTAATACTAGTAGGCGAAGTAATGGTAGAAGTTATTTTAGGAGTAGGATTAGAAATAGTATTAGTAGTAGTAGTAGTAGTTGTTGTTGTTGTTGTTGTTGTTATAAAAGTCATAGTAGTAGAGGCAGTAGTTGTAGTTGTAGTTGTCCTAGTAATAGTAGTAGTTGTAATTGTAGTGTGGTAGTAGTAGAAGATGTAGTAGCAGTAGTAGTAGTTGAAGTAGAAGTTGTAGCTACTATTGCAGTAGTACTAGTAGTAATAGTAGTAGGAGGAGTAGTACTTGAAGTAATAGTGTAAGTAGGTTTTGGAGTAGTGTAGTTGTTGTCGCTGTAGTAGCAGTAGCAGCAGTAGAGGAGGTAGTAGTAGTAGTAGTAGTCATTATACTAGTAGTAGTAGGAGTGTAGTAGTAGCACTAGTAGTGTAGTGCTAGTAGTTATTGCAGAAGTAGAAGTAGAAGTAGTACTAGAAGTTATAGTCGTAGTCGTAGTAGCAGTTATTGTTGTAGAAGGAGTAGCCGAAGCAAGAGTAGTTGTAGTAGCTAGAGTTGTAGCAGCAACAGCAGCAACAGCAGCAACAACAATAGTACTAGTTCTAGTATTAGTAAGAGTAGTTGTTGAAGCTGTAGGAGTACTAGTAGTTGTAGCAATAGTGGTAGTAGACGTAGTAGTCATAGTAGCAGTAGTAATAGTAGGAGTAGTAGTAGTAGCAGTAGTAGTAGTACTAGTAATAGTTGGTGTATTTGTAGTGGTAGTTGTAGTGGTGGAAGTAATAATCATTGTAATAGTAGTAGTTGTTAGAGTTGTAGCAGTGCTTCTAGTAGTAGTAGTAGTTGCTGCACTAGCAGTAGTAGACGTAGTTGCAGTAGTAGCAGTAGCAGTAGTAGTTGTAATAGTTGTAGCAGGGGTAGTAGTAGCAGTAGTAATAGCCGTAGTTGTGGTACTAGTACTGGTAGTAGTTGTAGTAGTTGTCGAAGTACCGGTTGTAGAAATAATAGTTGTTATTATTGTTGTAGTATTAATATTAGTAGTTGTTGTACTTGCAGTAGTAGTAGTACTAGTAATAGTAGTAGCAGCAGTATTAGTAGCGGTAGCAGTAGCAATAGTAGTAGTAATTGTAGTAGTAGTAGTAGTACTAGTAGCGGTAGTAGTACTTGTGTTAATAGTTGTCGTTATGATAGGAGCAGGAGTCATAGTATTAGTGGAAGAAGTAGTTGCAGATATTGGAGTACAAGTAGTAGTAGAAGTTGTATTAGTAGTAGTAGCAGTAGATTAACTAGCTGCAACAATAGTAATACTAGTAGTAGTATTAGTAAGATTTGTTGTAGTAGCAGTAGGAGTACTTGTAGTAGTAGCAGTAGTCGTAGTATAGGTAGTAGTAGTAGTAGAAATAGTTGGAGTAGTTGTAGTAGTAGTAGTAGTAGTAGTAGTAGTAGTAGTGGCAGTGGTGGTATTAAAAGTAGTAATGGCAGTAGTTGTTGGAGTAGCAAACGCAACGCTTGTAGTAGTAGTAGTTGTAGTAGTAATGTAGTAGTAGTAGTTGTACTAGTAGTAGTACAGGTAGTAGCAATAGCAAGAGTAGAAGTGGGAGTTGTAGTAGTAGTAGCAGGAGTAGTAGTAGTCGTAGTGGCAGTAATAGTAGTAGTAGTAGTAGTTGTAGTAGTAGTAGAAGAGGTAGTTGTAGTAGTCGCAGTAGTAGTAATATTAGTAGTAGTAGCAGTAATATAAGTAGTAGTAGCGGTAGTCATACTAGTAGGCGAAGTAAAGGTAGAAATTGTTTTATGAGTAGGAGTAGAAATAGTGGCAGTAGTTGCAATAGTAGTAGTAGTAGTAGAAGTTGCCGTATTAATAGTGGTAGTAATAATAGTAGTAGTAGTATTAGTAGTTATAGTAAAGGTAGTAGTATTAGTAGTAGTACTAGTTGTAATATTTGTAGGAGTAGTAGTGGTTAAAGTAATAGTAGAAGTTGTTTTAGTAGTAGTTTAGTGGTAGCAACAGTAGAAGTAGTTGTTGTAGTTGAGCTATTAGTAGTAGTAGTGGTGGTCATTATACTACTAGTAGCATGAGTAGTAGTAGTAGTAGTGTAGTAGAAGAAGTAGTTGTTGGAGTAGAAGTAGAAGTAGAAGTAGTCCTAGAAGTTGTAGTGGTAGCAGTAGTAGCAGTAGTAGTACTAGTAGCAGTAGTAGCAATCGAAGTGGTCCTAGTAGTACTAGCAGCAGGAGTAGTAGTAGTAGTTGTTGCAGTTGTTATAGTAACGATAGTAGTAGTAGTAGTAGCAGCTGTAGTAATAGTAGTGGTAGTTGCAGTAGGAGTAGCAGTACGAGTAACAGTAGCAGTTGTAGTAGTAGTAGTAATAGTAGTAGTAGAAGTAGAAGTTGTTTTTGTAGAACTAGTAGTAGTAGTAGTAGTAGTAGTAGTAGTAATCGTAGTATAGTTGTAGTATCAGTATCAATAGTAGTAGTATTAGTAGTAGTAATTGTAGAAGTTGTACTTGTAGTAATAGTAGTTCAAGCCGTAATTGTAATAGTAACTATAATACTTGTAGCAATTGTTGTATTAGTTGGAGAAGTTGTAATAGTAGTACTTGTAGCAGCAGCAGCAGTAATAGTAGTAGTAGTAGTAGCAGTAGTAGTAGTAGTCATCGTCATCGTCGTAGTAGTAATAGTAGTAATCATGGTGGTGGTGGTGGTAGTGGTTGTAGTAGTAGAAGTAGTAGTAGTTATAGGAGTAGTAGTGGTAGTAGCAGTTGCAGTAGTGGTACTAGCAGTAGCAGTAATAGTAGTACTAGTTGAAATAATAGTAGTAGCAGGAGTAGTGGTAGTAGTATCTGCAGTAGTAATAATTATTGTAGTAGTAGAATTTGTAGTTGTAGTCGTAGTAGTAGTAGATGTAGTAGTAGCAGTAGTAGCAGCAGTTATAGTAGTTGTAGCTGTTGTAGTATTAGTTGTAGTAGTAGTATCAACAGTAGTAGTAGTGGGAGGAGAAGTTGTGGTAGTAGTAGTTGTAGCAGTTGCCGCGACAATAGCTGCAGCAGTAGTACTAAAAGCAACAACAACAGTTGTAGTAGTAGTACTAGCAGTAGTGGTACCAATAGAAGAGTAGTAATAGTAGCAATAGTGGTAGTAGTTATAGCAGTAGTAGTTATAGTAGCAAAAGCTGGAGTAGCAAAAGTAGTAGAAGAAGTTGTAGTAGTATCAGTTGTGGTAGCCGCAGCAGTTGTATTAGTAGTAGTTGCAGCAACAGCGGAGGCAGTAGCATTAGTGTCTGGATAATTATTACTAGAAGTAGTAGTCGGAGTAGCAGTAGTAGTAGTGGTGATGGTGATAGCAGTAGCAGTAGTAATAGTAGTAGTAGTAGTGGTAGTAGCAATAGTAGTAGTAGCAGCAGTAGTAGAAGTAGCAGTAGTAGCAGTAGTAGCAGTTGGAGAAGTAGTAGTAGTCGTGGTTGTAGTAGAACTAGTTGTTGTTGTCGTAGTAGTAGTAGTATTAATAGTTGTATTTGTAATAGTGTTAGTAGCAATTGTAGTAGTAGTAGTAGTAGCGGCAACAACAACAAAAGACAACAACAGAAGTATTAGTGTAGCAGTTGTTGTAGTAGTAGTAGTCGCAGTAGTAATAGTAGTAGTAATTATAGTAGCAATAATACTAGTTGCAGCAGCAGTAGTAGTTGTAGTAGTAGCAGTTGTACTAGTAGTAGTAGTTGTAGTAGTAGTAGTTGTTGTTGTAGTAGTAGTGGTAATAGTAGTTGCAGTAGTATTAGTAGCTACAGTAGTAGTAGTTGTAGCAGTAGTAGTGGTAGTAGTAGCAGAAGCAGTAGTAGAAGCTATAATAATAGTTGAAGTATTAGTTGAAGAAGCCATAGTAGCAGAAGTAGAAGTAGTACTAGTAGTAGCAGTAGTATCAGTATTCGCAGTAATAATAGTCACAATAATACTACCAGTAGTAGTAGGTGTAGTTGCAAAAGTAGTAGTAGTAGTAGGAGGAGGAGTAGTAGTAGTAGTAGTAGTAGTAGTAGTAGTAGTAGTAGTAAAAGTAGTTGTAGTTGTAGTAATAGTAGTAATAGTAGTCATAATAGTAGTAGTAATAGTAGTAGTAATAGTAGTAGTAGTAGTAGTAGTAGTAGTAATATTAGTAGTAGTTGCAGTAGTAGTAGTAGTAGCTAAAGTAGTAGTAGTCTGAGAAGTAGTAGTTACAGCAGAAGCAGAAGTTATGGCAGCTGTAGTAGTACTAGTGGTAGTAGTAGTAGCAGTAGTATCAGTAGCAGCAACAGCAGTAGTAGAGTAGCAATAGTGCTAGTTGATGTGGTAGTAGAAGGAGAAGTAGTAGTAGAAGCAGTAGCAGTTGTTGAAGTAGAAGTAGTAGTAGTTGTCATTGTTGTAGAAGTAGCAATTGTAGCACAAGTTGTAGTTGTTGTAGTCATCGCAGAAGTTGCTATAATAGTAGTAGCAGCAGTAGTGGTAGAAGTAATAGCAGAAGTAGTAGTTGTAGTATTTGTAGTAGTCATAGCATTCGTAGTAGTAGGAGAAGTAGTGGAAGAAGTCATAGTGGTTGCAATAGTAGTAGAAGTAGTAGTAAGAGCATCAATAGTAGCCGCTGTAGTAGTAGTAGTAGCAGTAGTAGAAGTAGTAGTAGTAGTTGGAGTAGTAGCAAAAGTAGTAGCAGTAGTTTTAGTAGTAGGAGTAACAATAGCAGCAGTAGAAGTAGAAGTGGTAGTTGTAGCTATAGTAGTTGGAGTATGAATACTAGCTATTGAGGTAGTAGTGGTAGTATAAGTAGGAGCTTTAGTAGTTATGGTAGTAGCATTCATGGTATTAGGAGCTGTAGTAGTTGTTGTCATAGCAGCTGTACCATTTGGAGCGCTTGTATCAGTAGTAGTAGTCGTTGGAGCTGTATTAGTAGGAGTTGTAGTAGCAATAGTCATAGAAGTAGCAAAAGTAGCAGTAACAGTAGTAGTAGTACGAGCAGTAGTAGAGTTGTAGGAGTAGCAGTTAGAGTAGCAATAGTTGAGGTAGTAGTAGTAGGAGGAGGAGTACTTTTAGTAGTTGTTATCGTAGCTATAGTGGGAATAGTACCAGCAGTTGTAGTGGTAGGAGTAGTAGTAGCAGTTGTAGTAGCTTAAGTACTAGTCATAGGAGTATCAGTTATATTACTAGTAGGGTCAGTAGCAGTAGTATTAGTAGTAGGGGTAGCAGTAGTAGTATTAGTTGCTGTAGCAGTAGTAGTAGTAGTAATAGTAGTATGAGTAGTAGTAGTAATACTTGCAATAGTAACAGTAGTAGCAGTAGTAGTAGTAGTAGTAGATGTTGTTGTTGTTGTTGTTGTTGTTGTTGCTGTTGTAGTAGCGATAATGGCAGTAGTAGCCGTAGTAACAGTCATAGTAGTTGTAGTAGTAGCTTTAGTAGTAGTAGAAATTATAGTAGAGGTAGCAATAGTAGCAGAATTATTAGTGGTAGTAGTCATGGCAGCCGTAGTAGTTGTAGTAGTTGTAGTAGTTATAGTAGTAGTAGTAGTAGCAATAGTTGCAGAAGCAGCAGTAGTTATAATAGTAGAAGTAGTAGCAGTAGTAGTAAGAGTTGAACTTGTAGTAGTAGTAGTAGTAGTAGTAGTAGTAGTAGTAGTAGTAGTAGTAGTAGTAGTAGCAACAGTAGCAATGGCAGTAGTTGTAGTAGAAGAAGTAGTTGTAGTAGTAGTTATAGTACAAATAGTAGCTGTAGTAGAAGAAGTAGTTATAGTAGTAGTTGTAGTAGAAATAGTTGTTGTAGTTGTTGTAGTAGTTGTATTAGCTATAATAGTATAGAGTAGTAGTAGTATTAGTGATAGCAGCAGTAGCAGTAGTAGTAGTAGTAGTACAAGTAGTAGAAGTAGTAGTTGTTGTTGTAGTAATCGGAGGAGTGGTTGTAGTAGTAGTCATAGCAGCCATAGTATTCGTGGAAGGCATAGTAGTTGTAGTAATTGCAGCCGTAGTAGTAGCAGAAGTTGTGATAGGAACAATAGTATCCGCCTTATTAGTAGTAGTGGTATTAGAAGTAGCGGTACTAGAAGGAGCACGAGCAGTAATAGTAGGAGTAGCAGTTGCAGTCGTCGTAGTAGTAGCCGTAGTATTAGTGATAGGTGCCGCATAAGTAGTAGTAGTAGTAGTAGTAGTAGTAGCAATAGTAGCAGTAGTAGTAGCATTAGCAGTAGCAGCTGTCGTAGTAGTAGTGGTAGTAGTAATAGTAGTTGTTGTAGTAGTAGTAGTAGTAGTAGTAGTAGCAGCAGCAGTAGTAGTAGTAGTAGTAAAAGTAGTAGGAGTTGTAGTAGTAGTAGTAGCAGTATTAGGACGAGTAGTTGGAGTAGTAGTAGTAGCAGCAGCAGTAGCTGTTGGAGTAGTAGCAACCACAACCAGAGTTATAGTAGTAGTGGTAGTAGTATAAATAATGGTAGTAGAAGTAGTAGTAATAGTAGGACTAGTAGTAGTAGTAATAGTATTTATAGTAGTAGAAGTAGTAGTAGAAGTAGTAGCAGCAGTAGCAGAAGTGTTAGTAGAAGTAGTATTAGTAGTAGTAGTTGTTGTTGTTGTTGTTGTAGTAGTAGTAGCAGTGGTAGTGCTAGTAGTAGTTGTTGTAGTAGTAGTAGTAGTAGTAGGAGGAGGAGGAGGAGCAGTAGCAGTTGTTGCAGCAGTAGTAGTAGTTGGTGTGTTTGGAGTAGTAGTATTAGTATGACCAGTAGTAGTTGGTGTGTTTGGAGTAGTAGTATTAGTATGACCAGTAGTAATAGTAGTAGTAGTAGTAGGGGAAATAGTAGTAGTTGGAGTAGTCATAATTGTAGTAGTTGTAGTAGTTGTAGCAATAGGAGTGTAGTAGTTGTGGTAGTAGTCGTAGAAGTTGTAGGAGTGTTAAGAGTATTACTAGTAGGAGGAGCAGTAGTAGTAATAGTAGTTGTGGGAATCAGAGTTGTAGTAGCAGTGCCAATAGCAATAGTAGTAGTAGTAGTAGCTGTAGTAGTAGTTTTAGTAATAGTAGGAGCATTAGTAGTTTAAGTAATAGTTGTAGTAGTAGTCATTGTAGTAGTTGTTGTAGTTGTAGAAGTAGTAGTAGTAGGAGTAGGAGGAGAAATAGGAGTTGGAGTAGTAGTAGTAATAGTAGTAGTAGTAGCCGTAGTAGCAGTAGTGATAGGAGTGGTAGTTGTAGTAGTTGTTGTGTGAGGAGTATTAGGAGTGGTAGTTGTAGTAGTTGCAGGAATAGTAGTAGTCGAGTTAGTAGTATTAGTAGTAGTTGTAGTATTAGTTATAGAAGTAGCAGTAGTAGTACTTGTAGCTGAAGTAATAGTTTTAGGAGTTGTAGTAGAAGTATCAAAAGGAGTTGTTGTTGTTGTAGTAGTAGTAGTAGTATTTGTTGTAGTAATAATTATTTTTGTCAGAGTAGTAGCAGTGCCAGTAGTAGTAGTTGTAGCAGTAGTGTAGTACTAGTAGTAGTTGCAGCAGCAGCTGTAGCAGAGGAAGTAGTAGTAGTATTAGTAGCAGTAGCAGTGGTAGTAGTAGTCGTAGGAGTAGTAGTTGCAACAATAAGAGTAGTAGTGGTGGTGGTAGTAGTTGTTGTAGTAGTAGGAGTAGTAGCTGTAGTAGTTGCAGTAGTAGTAGTAGTCGTAGTTGAAGTAGTAATATTAGCATAAGTAGAAGTAGTAGTAGTGACATTAGTAGTAGTAGTGTAGTAAAAGTTGGAGCAGTAGTAGTAGTGGTAGTAGTAGTAGGAGTAGTAGCAGTAGTAGTAGTAGTAGTAGCAGCAGCAACAGCAGTAGTAGTAGAAGTAATAGCAATAGTAGTAGTAATAGGCATAGTAGTTGTAGAAATAGTAGTAGTTGTAGTGGCAGTTGTAGTAGTAGTAGTTGTTGTTGTTGTAGTAGTAGTCATAATCATAATAGTCGTAGTAGAAAGAGTAGTAGTAGTAGTTCGAGCAACAGCGGCAATATTATTATTATTATTATTAGTAGTAGTAGTAGTAGTAGTAGTAGTAGTAGTAGTAGTAGTTGTTGTTGTTGTAGTAGCATAGGTAGCAGTAGTAGTAGCAGTAGTAGTAGTATTAGCCGTAGTTGTGGCTATAGAAGTATTAGTAGTAGCAATATGAGTAGTATTAATAATAATGCTAGTGGTTGCAGAAGTAGTACTAGTAGGAGTAACAACAATTGTACTAACCGAATTAGTAGTAGTAGTAGCAATTGTAATAATAGTTGTGGTAGTAGCAATAGTAGTAGTAGCAGTAGTAGTAGTTGTTGTAGTAATAGTAGTAATGCAAGTAGTAGTAGTTGTAGTAGTAGCAGCAATAGTATTAGTAGTAGTAGCAAAAGTAGTAGCAGAAGCACTAGCAGCAACGATAGCTATTATAGTTGTAGTAGTAGTAGTAGTAGTTGAAGGAACAATAGTAGTAGTAGTAATGGTGGCAGTTGGAGCAATAGTAAGAGTAGCAGTACTCAGCGTTTGTAGTTGTAGCAGTTGTAGTAGTGGTGGTTGTAGTTGTAATACTTGTTGTACTAGTAGTATTTGTTATAGAAGCAGCAATTGTGGCAATAGTAGTAGCAGTAATAGTAGAAGCAAAAGTAGTAGTTGCAATAATAGTAGTGTTGTTGTTGTTGTAGGAGCAATAGCTGTAGTAGTACTGGTGGTGGTACTACTAGTAGCAGTTGTAGCAGTGGTAGAAGTAGAAGTAGTAGTAGTAGTAGCAGTAGTAGTAGTAGTAGCAGTTGTAGTAGTAGTAGTAGTAGGAGTAGTAGTGGTGGTGGTAGTGGGGGTAGTAGTAGTGGTAGTAGTGCGAGTAGTAGTTGGAGTACGTGTGGGAGAATGAATATTAGTTGGAGTAGTAGTCCTTGTAGTAGTATTAGTAGGAGTAGTAATTGAAGTAGGTGTAGCAGTAGCAGTAGTGGACGTCATAGTAGTAGTAGTAGTAGGAGGAGTAGTAGTAGTAGTTGTTGTTGTTGTTGTTGTAGTAGTTGTAGTAATAGTAGCAGCAGGATTATTAGTTGTAGTAGTATTCATAGTAATTGTACTAGTAGTAGTAGTAGAAGCAGTCATAGTAATATTCGTAGTAGTAGAAGTAGTGCTTGAAGTAGTAGTAGGAGTATTACTCGTTGTTGTAGTAGTAGTATAATAGTGGTAGTACTACTAGTAGTAGCAAAAGTCATAGTAGTGGTAATTATGGAAGTATTGGTTGGAGTAGCAGTAGTTGTAGCAGTAGTTGTAGTATTAGTAGTAGTAATAGCACTAGCAGTAGTAGTAGTGGTAGTGGTAGTTGTGGAAGTACTAGTAGCTGTACTAGTAGCAGTACTAGTAGCAGTACTAGTAGTAGTAGTTGTAGTAAACTAGTAGCAGTAGTAGTAGCAGTTGTAGAAGTCATACTAATAATAGTAGTAGTAGTATTTGTACTACATGTAGTACTAGTAGTAGTAGTTGTTGTTGTTGTTGTAGTAGTAGTAGTACTAGCAGCAGTAGGAGTAGTTGTAGCTATAGTAGTAGTAATAGTAGTAGTAGTAACAATAGAAGCAGTAGTAGAAGTAGTAGTAATAGTAGTAGTAATAGTAGTAGTAGTAGTATTAGTAACAATAGTAGTAGTAGTAGCAGGAGAAGTAGTTGTAGTAGGAGGAGCCATTGCAACAGAAGTAGTAGAAGTATTAGCTGCAATAGCTGTAGTAGTAGTAGAAGTGGCAGTAGTAGCAGAGGTCACAGTATAGTGGCAGAAGCCGTAATTGGGGTAGTAGTACTAGTAATAGGAGTAGTAGCAGCAATAGTAGTAGTGGAAGGAGTAGCCGTAGTAGAAGAAGTAGAAGTAGCAATAGTAGTGGAAGTAGTAGCAGTAGTTGTTGCAGTAGTAGTAGTAGTGCAGGCAGTAGTAGTAGTAGTAGATATAGTAGTAGTACTAACAATAGTAGTAGTTGTTGTTGTTGTCGTAGTAGTAGCAGTAGTAGCAGTAGTACTTGTAGTAATAGCTGTTGTTGTCCTTCTTTTTGTTGTAGAAGTAGTAGTGGTCATAGTAGGAGTAGTAGTAGTTGTAGAAGTAGAAGAAGAAGTAGTAGTAGTAGAAGTAGTAGTAGTAGTAGTAGTATTAGTAGTAGTAGTAGTATTAGTTGTAGTAGAAGTAGTAGTAGGAATAGTAGCAATAGTCATAGTAGTAGAAGTTGTTGTTGTTGTTGTTGTACTAGTAGTAGTTGTAGTAGTGGTAGTAGTACTAGTTGCAATAGTAGTAGTAGTATTAGAAGTAGAAGTAGTAGTAGTAGTAGAAGCAGCAGTTGTTGAAGTAGTAATAGCAGTAGTAGTAGTAAGAGTAGTAGCAGTTGTAAGGGTAGTAGCAGTAGCGATAGTGGTAGTAGTAGAAGTAGTCACAGAAATAGTAATTGTAGTAGTTGTTGTAGTAGTAGTAGGAGGAGGAGAAGTAGTTGGAGTAGTAGTGCTAGTTGTGTAGTTTTAGTAGTAGTAGTAGTGGCAGTCGCAGTAGAAGTAACTGTAGTCGTCTTAGTAGTTG